>JAHNEJ010002192.1:0-269006 GCA_022559845.1 Amorphophallus konjac
TTTTTTAATATATATATATATATATTATTTTTTGGAGGCGTCCAGGCCCCTGGACGCCTCCTTCCTCTTCCTATTTTTCTTTATTTCTTTTTTTCAAAAAAATCCAAGAACCAAAAACAAAAAATATATATATAATATATATATTATTATGGAGGCGTCCTAGGCCTTGGACGCCTCCTTATTTTTTAATTTTATTTTATTATTTACGTAAATAAATAAATAAATAAAAATAAAAAAAGTGGAGGCGTCCAGGCCCCTGGACGCCTCCTTCTCTCACTACCCGGCCTTCTCTCACAGCCTCTCGCACACCCGTTTTAGCCTATTGAACCACAAAGTGAGAATTCCGAAGTACTTACCGGGTCGTGATCGTCCTCTCCCGCGTCACCAGCATCCGCAGCGGCCTCCGCGGCCAGAAGCGGCACCTCCATCTCCTCACCCGCAGCAATCTCCTCTGCTGCGGCCTCCTCGGCATCATCCCTCAACCTCCTCGCACGACGAGCCAATCGTTTCCGCTTCCCTGGACCCTGGCTCGATCCTCCTCGCTCCATTGGGACTAAGAATAGGTCGTTTGGAGTGGCTGGACGGTCAGAATGAACAGTAAGTGAGTTAGGGGGGGAGCCCCCCCTATATATAGATTAATCTTTAATTGGGGCGTCCAGGCGCCTGGACGCCCCCACTTTTATTTTTTTTAAAAAATTCAAAAACCTTAGGGGCGTCCAAGCGCCTGGATGCCCCCAAACCAAAAAATTAAAAAATAAAAAAAATAAAAAATTAGGGGCGTCCAGTTCCCTGGACGCCCCCAAACCAAAAAATCAAAAAAAAAATAATAAAAAAAATAATAAAAATTAGGGGCGTCCAGGCCTCTGGACGCCCCCATAATAAAAAACAATAAAAAATATATTAAAAAAAAGAAAAAAGGGGGTTAAAGTATGTATATAATCCAAACAAAAGAAAAAAAAGGAAAGAAAAAGAAAAACCACAAAAAAGATAATAATTAAGGGGACGGGGGTCCGAAACATCCAAATGCCAGATTTTATTCCATCAGAAAGCAGAATGAGTTACATCAGGGGCTTAGGCGCCTTAGGCCTTAACTTCCCCAGTTCGGTTACATAAGCTCTCCACGGCTCGCATTCTTCCACCACGTGCGCTAAGGCCTTTCCCGCAACACTTGTCTTCCAAGGAGCTTTAATGGCCTTCGCTTCCTTAGCGTCCGCTTCAGTGCCCAACTCCCTTTTCTTCAAAGGAACGATGCCAGTCGGTGGCGGGAACGAATGGCGTGGGATGCCAATCTGGAGGCAGCACCGATGCGCATTATAAAGGACGAACTCGGTCGCGCCGATCAGTTGAAGATCAACTTCGGGAGAAGGCCTCATGAGGAGATCAAGCGAAAGCAAACATGCCGGTGCGCAAGTGAAGAAGCCTTGTGTCACGGTACGGAAGTGAGACCGCCAGTCTTCACGTTTCTTCAGCCACGGAACGCGGTTCACTACAGTACCACCGAAGCCTAACACGTCAGTTATGTGATGAAGAGGGCTTTGTTGGAAGAGCTTCGAAGCAGTTGGCATTCCCTCGCGGTGGTCGAATTTAAAGTGCAAATCAAGCCAGCAATTCAAGACAAGTGCGCAACCAAAAGGAGGCTTACCCATGCTCGAGGCAGTAAGGCCACTATATAGGTAGGCAAGGACAGCGGGTCCCACCCTCTTTCCACGCCAGATCCCGCAGATAGCACTCAGTTGGTCTTCCTCCACCATGTTGTCGGTATAAGGAAACAAGAGAGCACCCGCCAGACAAATGGTGAACCCTTTCATGATTCCCTCCAAATAGTCATCGTCTGGTAACCCTCTCATGGCCTCCATGACCCATTCCGCGAGCTTTTACAAATCAATTCCCTTTTGAGTACGAACCTTTCGGGCTGCGTCGGGCGGCATGAAACTTCCAAGGACGCTTTCGGAAGTCCCCCGTGTCAGCATCCGCATAGCCTTCACCTTCCCGTCACTCTTGAATTTCTTCAATCCGAGCAGAAGTTCCACCTCCTCGAGGAGGATCGTCACCTCGAAGGTCGGGAAGATAAAAGTGTGGGTCTGGGGATGCCAGATCTCCACTAGTGCGCCCATAGCCGCCCAGTCCATACGAATCTTCTCGTAATGTTTGGCGTGAATAAGGAGCCCCTGCAGATGCCACTTCGAGAGTATGACCCTCATGCCAATGGAGATGTTGGAAGTTAGCTTTGAAAGCCATGGCAGTTTGGAAAACTTCCTCGGGCCTGGGAAGAGTGGATATGGCTGGAAGAGAAAAGAAAGAAGAAAGGAAGGAAGTAAGAAGAAGGTTCACGTGGAGAAATTTGAAATGAATCAGCTTACCATATGCGACATGATCGTCCCACTCAGATGACCCTCGAGGTCGGAGAGTCGCCTGATCTCGCTGCTAGGCCTGCTCCTCTTCATAACGCGGGAAGACTCTCCCTCCATCCTGAAATCTCTAGATTCTCCTCTCCTTCCTCTCCTGAGCTTCCAAAACCCACCTTGGTGCATTTGAATGAACTAGCCTAAGGGGAGTTCTTATAGGAAGGGTAGGGCGCTACAGGACAGAACATGTCACATCAACGGTCAATGTCAGGATTTTAACTAGATCTCCTTTCCATTGTGGTGCGATTCTGTTACGATTCTGTTACTTTCTGATGTTATTAATCCATGCTGGCCTGTGCAGGTTTTACTAACGGACGTCTTTGTCCTATCTCCTGTCCCACCTTTCAATGGTTGGTCCCACCATGTCATGCATCGTAGTATATGATACCTACGCTACTAGAACATGTCAAGGACCTTGCGGCCCGAACGAATCTGAGATCTGAGTTCCCCTTCAACAAAAACGGTGATGATCCCAGAGGAATTTGGATTGTACGGATAAACCGTTAATTTGTGGTAGCATGGGGACGACAGTTCCATTCAGAGAGTTGGTGCGTGGATAAACGGGCCCCAGCCCAGTACCAGCTCACCGGATCGGTATCCTGACCTGTTCTTAACAAGTTGACAATATTATCCTTGACTATTTTCTATTTTAGTTTGTTTTAAATTTTTCTTTAAACCCAGCATGCATTCATATAGGACTTTGAATTTATTGCGGAAGATCATTCGAGTGATTCTATTATGAAAGCCGTTGTACTCCAATTCTTACAAATATGAGATATTCCATTCCGAATGAAATACTGAGTTTCATTGAAGCGGCCCTACGCTGCTCTTCCAAAGGAGACCCTTGTTTGGACAGACCCTCAGATATTCCTTTACTTTTTACCTTGTTTGACCCACCTTAGCCGCAGCACTTCCACATTGGCTGGTAACCGCTCACCAAAGGTGAAACCTGTGGGTTTATGACCCAGGTACTTCCACACCGAGAAGTTGGTCTCCTTTATTTTTCGTGCATGAGCACACATCTCACCCTCCCTTATTTGATCTCCATCCAAGCAATCGTCAATATTTGAAAGACCTTCTTCAAGGTCGCCTCATTGAAACTTCAGGAAAGATTCCAAACAGTAACGTCAAAAGCGTGTCTCATCACACCTTGGCATCAACTTATCAGTCCGCTCCCACTTCATTTCACTCCACTTCGATACCATTCCACTACGTGTCGCTCCCTTGCAAAGTAGACGCCAAGGCGGGACAGCTGTAGACACGCCATTCCTGACGTCTCCTGAGTAAATCTCATATTACACTATGATACCCCAAGGCGGCCTTCACATTTTTAATTACTCTGGTGATTTCCTATTTTTATGATTTTTTTTACATTTTTTGAATTTTTTCGTGAAAAATCATGGAAGTGTCCAGGCGCCTGGACACCTCCATCAATGACAAAAAAAAATAAAAAAAATCAAAATCATGGAAGTGTCTAGGCGCCTGGACGCCTCCATCAATGACAAAAATATAAAAAAAATTAAAATCATGGAGGCGTCCACCTGCCTGGACGCCTCCATCAATGCAAAAATAATAAAAATAATATCAATAATCATAAAAAACAAAACAAAAATCAAATAAAAATATATATATTTATGGAGGCGTCCAGGCCCCTGGACGTCTCCATAAAAACAAATATAAAAAATATAAAATGCCCGTTGGCATAAAAGACAAAAAATAAATAAAAAATACATATTAATGGAGGCGTCCAGGCCCCTGGACGCCTCCATAAAAACAAATAAAAAAATTAAAATGCCAGCCCTGGTATAAGAGACAAAAGAAAAATAAAAAATAATATAATTTTGGAGGCGTCCAGGCCCCTGGACGCCTCCATCAAAACCCTCACGGGCGCCGGCCACCGAACGACGGTTTGTCGTGTGTGAAAAAATCCAAATTATAGAGACGTCCAGTCAGCTGGACGCGCCCATTTCTGAATCACGAGGCGCCGCTCACAAAACCACGCGTTGTGCCAAACCGCGTGCGGCCATCGTCGGTTTTCGGTGGACCTGCTTGAGGCGTCCGGGACCCTGGACGCCTCCACAAAAGTATTCTAAAAAAATATATAAAAATAGAATAAAATATTATTTCGGCCCTGATGGAGGTGTCCAGGGTCCTGGACGTCTCCACCCTCCGGAGCCCTATAAATAGAGGCCCACCCCCTCAGTTCTGGGGGAGCTAAGCAGTGATCCGATAGGCTGCCGCAGCCCAGAGGCTACGGAGTCATTTTCTAACCCGTCGGGTCTTTTGTAGGTGGAGGTTCTGCCGGCTTCTCGGGTGCCCACGCTCGCGAGAGGAAGGTCGTCTTCATCCACCGCGCTTCCACGTCGTCCCCACGCTGCCGGAGCTCCGCCGGACTTCACCCTCGGCTCATCCAATAAGCCTTTTTCTTCCCCTTCTTCTTCATAGTTCTTTACATTCATCATACTGCATCCTCTATCTCCCTTCATAAGGGCGCCTCTTCTCTTATACTTCTTGCATCCATCATCTCATTTTTCTCCCACTTGAGTCCGAGAGGGGTTTAAAAGATAACACCAACCAGGTGTGTGTCTTGCCATCATTTCGTTACTTTTATCGCAAGGATTTGAATACTACACCTTCATCTTTCTAATCCACTTGTTACTTGTTTGTCGTTGTTTTACAAGGGTAACCGAGGAAAGCCCTCTCCGTCGGCCGGCCGAAGGGAGAGGAAGAAGCAACCCGCCATCTCCCGCTCTCGAGGTAGGCGCGATCACTTTCTTATTTTGGGGTCTTTTGGCCCCTGGCGATCACATCTTATCATCGAGGCCGCGGCGAGTCACTTCCCCAATGGCCGTTTAAATTTCTGTTTCATATATTCTCTTTATATTTTGTTATATTCTGCTTATATCATCGAGGCCACGGCGAGTCACTTCCCCAATGGCCGTTTAAATTTCTATTCCTATAATCTCTTTATGTTTTGTTATATTCTGCTTATATCATCGAGGCCGCGGCGAGTCACATCCCCAATGGCCGTTTAAATTTTCGTTCTTATATTCTCTTTATATTCTGCTCTTATCATCGAGGCCGCGGCGAGTCACTTCCCCAATGGCCGTTTAAATTCTCGCTCTTTGTATTCTCTTCATATTCTGTCATCTTATTATCTGCTCATATTCTCGAGGCCGCGGCGAGTCACTTCCCCAATGGCCGTTTCAATTCTTGTTATTTAATTTTTGCACCATTCCCGTCCCCCCGAGGCCGCGGCGAGTCACTTCCCGCTATGGCCGTTTAACCCCCATATTTTGCTATATCACACTTGTCCTGCTCGCCCCGCCGGAGCAATCTCCCGTGGTGGCCCCTTCTCCCCCTTCTCTTATTTCTGTGTTGCAGCAAAACAAGCCAAACAAACAAAAAAGAAGGAGCCCGCGCGCTCTTCGCTTCCTCTTCCCCGCTCTTCCCCAACCGCGTGACGTCGCTCACAATGAAGAGGCAAAATCTCGCGCTGCGTCCTGAGCGGGCCGGGGATCACCAGAAGATGAACTGTAAGACAGGGAAACGCGTCAGAGGGCCCAGGGGATTTCCCTGGGGCGAAACCCTCCGATGGCTAAGTCAGTAGAGCTGTGGTGGAAGTAATGAAGGGAGGAGGAAAGCTGATGCGCGAGACTCCTCTCTACCAAAAGGGGGGGGGGGTGAAGCGGATTGCTCAGGAGTTTTACCTTCCTTTTTTCTCTTACCTTCCACCGGAGGGTAGCCCTGGTTTTAAGTAGTGTGCCGCCTTCAGGAGTCCTGTAGCTGGGGGGTCTCCGGCGGGAGTTACGTCCTCAACGTGGGCTTTCATGGCCTTTATCGTGGGGGCGTTATCGCCTTGAAACCCGGTGGCTGGTTGATTCCCCTGTCCGTTGGGGACTCTTAAAGGCAGCGCGAACGGCTAGCGTCCAGTCCGAGCTCCTGAAACGCTAGCCCTGTCCGGGCGAGGAGGATAGCTCGGTCAAAGGAGGGGTCGGATAGGTCGGCTGGCGAGTGTCTCTCCCGAGCGGAAAAAACGGCCTGGGCCGGACCTTCCTTGTGACCTGACCATCACTCGGGCCCTCCGAGCCTAGGGGCCGCCGGGGAGGGTTGGTTCCTCGAGTGTCTATTTATTGGGCTTTTCTTCCCTGAGTGGGCCCCGTGGGCTATCACTCGGGTGAGCTTGCCTCGTTGGACCCTGTTGAGTCTTGTTGGGCTGCTCTTTGGGTGGGCTACAGAAATCCCCCTCTCCACTCATATATTCATATCAAATCATGATTTCAACACAAATCAAACCAGTCCACATTAAGATCCAATTACTCATTCATTCTTTCCATGGCATTCAAGATATGAGAGTAAGGATCCATAATGAACCTGTATTTCCATATTTCCACTTACACACCATGTTTGAACATTTGACATTCCATCCACTTGAAATCAACCTACTAATGTGATCTTACCATTATTTCCATGATTTGAAGAATAAATCCACATATAACCTGCACATGTAAATTACTATTAATCTCAATCTCAAACCAAGTGAATGACAACCACAGTCACTCAAATCAATCAACAAGGTATGTGGTTAATAAACACTTCAAGAAGACTAAAACGTGTATGCCACTAGCTATCACCAAGCTTTTAATGCGTTCTAATTAACAATCAACAATCAAACTTACTCCTTTTGAACAAGACTCAAGTCTATCAAACATTCATACCATGGGCTTGAGGATTGGAGTGAAAAGTTCCACAATGTATCTACACTTAACCAATTCTCATCCAATTCAAACTCAAGGTTAGCAATTTAAATTCTCAAATTAACCCATATCATGTAAACCACTCAATGCATCATTTCAATCTCAAATAAGGCAAGTGTCCTTCTCATACACTAAATTCATTTATGACTGAATCAAAGTTAAGTGAAAGTATATATGAATTTTAGTTCAAAAACCTTTAACAGTGGCCATTCATATGACAAGGCATGTAGTCTCACATGCATAAGAGAAGCTTCAAGCATGGCCACACAATAGGTTCCATGGCCAAACCAAGACAATCAAATTCAGCACAAGGACTTCCAAGTTCAGTTCAAGACAATTAAGTTCAGTCATAGTCATCAACCACATTCAAGGTTCTCAAAACCATCATGTCCAAGAAAACAAGGGTCAGGGTTCAGCTCAACTAAATTCATATCCAGAACAAAGAAAATTCAGTTAAGACATATCACAGTCCATTCAAACATCAATCTCCATGGGATCAAAAGTAATGTGGGAAATTTGTTCCTGCACTTTCAAGAAGTATAAATCCATGAGAATCTTAAAGAGATGCAAAGACATCAAAGATATATATATACATGAGGCTCAAATAGCCAGGGGTCGACCCGTCCCTAAAGGAATGAAAGACCTCTTTAACAGTCCAATGCATATTGAGATCACATCAAGCACATTCCAAGGCAACTCAAACAAACATTCATGTGAGGCATAATCAGTTCATAAACATGAATACGCATGAATTATAAATGCAGTTCAGAGCAAGTAAAACCATGGACAACAAGATATCACGCATTTGTCAGTTCATTAAGAACACCAACATAATATATCCATAATGTATCCATGAAGGCACCAATGCAAACATCAACATCAAGGATGTGTGCATGAAGGACCATTGTGTTTGAACCACCTACAAAATAAGATATCATAATGTTAGCTTGTTTATCATCAAGATGCCATTAAACATAAACACACAAGATTTTCACTTTAGAGTAAACACAAAACACATGATATATTGGAATCATCAAAACCATTGTCAAAGACAACGAGGGGGCGCACTGAACCCAACAATAATGGTGCCCCCGGCACCCGACTGCCAAGTCCAGACGGCGCCGAGTGACTCTAGCCCCAACGACGCTCAATAACTTCAGTCACAACGGTGCCCCCGACACCCGACTGCCCAGTTACTTCAGTCACAATGGTGCCCCTAGCACCTGACTGCCCAGTTACTTCAGTTACAACGGTGTCCCTAGCACCTGACTGCCCAACTACTCCAGCCTCAACGGTGCCCCGCAGCCCCGATCGCCCAGCCACTCCGGGGACAACGGTGCCTACGGCACCTGAGTGTCTAGCTACAACGATGCCCACGGCACCCGGCTGCCCCATCCCGATGACGCCCGGTTACTTCAGCCCCCGCGGCGCTCAGGCTCTCCAGTCTCAATGGCGTTCATGGCACCTGACCGTTCTAGCGGCGATGCCTAGGACGCCCAACTTTCCTAGTTCCAACGGTGCGTGGTCGCCCCAATCACAGCGGTGCTCAGGGCACCCGACTGCTCTAGTCACTACCGTGCCGACGGCACCCAACTATTCCAGTCAAAGTGATGCCTATGGCCTCGACTACTCCAGTCACAATGGGTCCCATGGCACCCGACAATTCCAAGCTCAACGGCTTTTGGTTGTTCCAGTCAGGGCAATACTCATGTCATCCGACCGCTCCAGTCTTAATAGCGCTCGGCCGCCCCTGTCTCAACGACGCCCGGCCGCTCCGATCACAGGCGGTGCCTGCGCCATTTGGTCGCCTCGACCTTAGTGACACCCAATTGCTTCAGCATGGTGGTGCCCATGGCACCTCAACTTCCCCGATCTAGACACTGTTTCATATCGGGAATATATTGTGACGCCCCTCGGGCAGTCTCCTGTCGAGTCACAGGTCCTTTGATGGACACTATGTACAAATGCGGAAATACCTGCATAATAATGCAGTGACCCGGGGACCGTCACAAATGACAGAATTGTCCCGTGGCTTGCACACATTTGTAATTAGACTTTCACGCCCCCACATAACGCCTTTTATGGCATATAAGTCCTGTAATCCAGTCCGGGAACAGATCCCCATCCTCGTTGGAACCAGTCTCTCCGCCCCTAGTTATGCCTGCTGTGTTGCTGTTGCCATGTTGATGTTGCACGGACTAAGCCCTCCCGACGTCGCCGCTCCCAGGGTCCCTGATTTCTTTTCGACAGTAGAAACAAATGTGTTCAGGCTCTGTTCGATGTAAAATAAACACCGGTTGCTTACGATCGGTACAGAAGACGTCCAGTACATGAGCTGCCACAATCACCTACACTTGTACCAGCGGAACCTCCTTCTCTCCACGTGGAGCACAACGTTTCATGCTCACGTGCCGTGCCATGGTGGCACATCCCCAGTCAAACACCCGGTTCCGCTGGTGATCGTCGAGAAATCAACTAGCACGCCCACATTACAACCAGCCATCCCTGTCCTAGTTTTCCAGAATGATTAACCATACGTCATTCCTTCATGTGCGTTCCTATCGTTCTTTTCACCCACCTTTCAATACCCATGGAATTCCCGTGTGCCAAGTCGACCAATCTCGGCCTTCCGTAAAAGGCGAGTGTGCGTCCCCACCGCGAGGAAGAAACAAAAGGGATTTCCCCGCACACGTAAACAAATTGGCACGCCCGATGGGACGTCTCCTACCTTTCTTCTTTTTGCCGAAGGAGAGTTACACATGCCAAGTATACGCCGCAATGCCCTCGCCTTTTCTTATCGGAGAGGAAGAGGAGGGCCCCCATCCAGGTTGCAACGTGCGACCGGTCAGCGTCGAGTGACCAACCTACAAACAGCAACAACAAGAACAAACCAGTGGCGATAGTGACCTACGGCCCAATTGTCATCGCTTTCCACGTCGGGCATGTATAGTTGGCGACGCCAATCGTGTTCGGCAACTCTACCTCGGCCTTCGAATCACCCTGATCCTCAAGCTCCATTGTCGTGGCTGACGAGCAGCCCAGTCCAGCAACTGCCTGTACATGCAGTTGGCCCCTCTGCTCCTCCAGCAACAACGACCCATGCGATCAACGACCCCTAGGTCCCCAGCTCCGCCAGCACCCGACATGGGTCTCTAGCCTCGGGTTTCTAGTACAACGTCACCTTTGACCCATTCAAGCACCAAGCATTGGGTCTCCAATGATGTTGATTCCCAACACAGACAACGAGATCCGGGTCTTTGGCACCTCAACACCTGATACGGGTACTAAACCCCAGGTCTCTGCCACATCGACTTTCAGCGCAAGCTTCCAGCCTCAGATACCAGGTGCAACACCGACGACGGCCGGTGGGGGCATCACGCCCAAGGATTCGGCCACATCGACCCCTAACACGGACACCAAGTCCCAGGACGTGGCCACCTTGACACCCAAGAAGGGCTTCTAGCCCTGGGTTCCAGCTCCAGCAAGACTCAAGACGGGCTTCCAGCCCTGGGTCTTAGCTCAAGAAACACCTAAGACAGTCACCTAGCCCCAAGAACCAGCTCCAGCAACATCCATGATAGACTCCCAGCCCTAGGTTCTAGCTTCATCAACACCCGTGATGGGCTTCTAGCCCCGGGTCCCAGCTGTAACGACCCGAGAATCCGATTACCGGGAAGGCTCGATAACCCGAGACTCGCACCGCCACCCACGAGCCTGAAGACTCGGAAGGGTTAAAAGGATGGTGTGGAGACTACACAAGTATCACAAATAATTGCAGAAAATAAACAGTTAATATATTTAAGCAGGAAATTAAATTAACATTTTACATGATACATGGTCCACAAGATAACCTAAAATAAACAACAGTAGTCCACAACTAGTACAGAGATAAGAAAGAAAAGTACAGCTACACGGGGCATACCCCGGCTTTGACCTCTGACACTAACGCTGGGCACCTGAACCACGCTGAGCCTCAGTCGCGCTCCTCTGAGACCGCGCCTCGCCTGAAACATGGTGAAAACGTGAAGGGAATGAGTCTCAAAACAATACTCAGTAGGGATCACTCGAACCCTACCTCGTGAAATGGGAAACCACTACGCTAGCGGTTAAGCAAGTACCTCAGAAGTAACAACCCTACAACTACAACACCGGTCTTGTGGCACGAAAACCGACGCACGTGCCACGGTGAAACAACCGGAGCTCAACGGTCAACCTGACCAAAACCCGAAGGTTGAAGTCACAAGACTGACAGTCTGTCACTCCCAACTCGACAGGAGTATCTCCCACTAGAAGCACAGTCGGAAGCGTCCCCTGACGTCTTACACCGCACCGCAGGTGAACTGCCTGACGTGGTAGCGCCTACAAGAGACACAGACACCGAACAAGTAACCATAAAGTAAGTGACAAGCTGGGGTCACGCTCATCAGCATGTGTCCAACTGCCCCCAACCACGTGTGCACACACAGACCATGCGTCCTAGGTCTGGCCTCTAACTGATTTTCCCTTTGAGCCGGACTCTAGCTACAGACGAGGGGCCCGACGGAAACCAGTCTAAAAAACGTTCTCAAGGTAGCCTCTCCACCACTCCCTGGTGGGTCCACACGCGTGCAGGAAGGCTACGACTAGTGGAGGGTCACTGAAGGAGTAGACTCTCAAGTCAACAGAAAACAACGTATGCATCCGATGACGTACGGGGACCATCCCACGTACCAGCACCGTCGCACGGTGACCAATGTCGAAAAAGAAATAGGACTGCGAACCACCCGGTGCAGTCCAGAGCCTGGCGGTCCAACACTGGTGCGCCACAGGCTCTGACGGTCTATCACTGGCCGTCACAGCCGTCTGACGGTCCAACACAGGAGCGTCACACGTTCGGTGCAAAATCGACTGTGACGCGCCAGTACTGGTGCGTCACATGCCCTGACGCACCAAGCCTAGTGCATCACAAGGCGAGCAGAAATCAACTGTGACGCACACCTCTCGGGGCGTCACAGACTGTAACGGACCACCTCTGGTGTGTTATAGGTTGGGGACGCGTCAGCTCTGACACTACAACATAGGGGCGTCACAAGGCTCTGACGCCCCACCCTGGGTGAGTCACAGACCTTGACCCCCCAACGGTCAAAACCAACAGTCGGAATCACTATAACAGTCTAACGCCAGGGCGTCACAACATTGTGGCGGTCTACCGTGGGACCGTTAGGCCCACGAACGCCACGCCCAAAAGCCAACGAAGTGTAACGCACCTGCTTGGGCGCTTTACACCCTGTGGCGGTCACTGGAACGACCGCCACAGCGCTCTGACGGTGAAACGGTGAACAAGCACCAAAAATGGCAACCACTCCCCCATACCTCCATGGGAGAGGGGGAAAACAAGGGGGAAGCCCCTTGGGGACCCCTAACATGATTCTAGGCCATCAAAACGTCGAATCACGGCTCAAATCTATAGATCGGGTGAACTCTCCCCAAAACATGATTTTGCCCTAACTCGCTCAAAAACGCCCCTCTCGGCTCCCATTCGGCCTACAAATCGCGGGGGATGACGGGATGAGCATAGAGATTCTTCCCCCTACCTCAATGGAGCGAAAGCTCCGCCGAATCATTGTCGAAATCAAAGAAGATGCTTTTAGAATCCTCGTTCCTCCACAAAAACCCACGAGCTATACGCCGCCACGATCACCTCGCCATCGCCGTCATCGCCACGCCGCCGCCCCGCGCCGTCTGCAACCAGAGGGGGTGCGCCGCGGCCTCGCCGGTCGAAGAAGAGGGGAAGAGGGGGCGCTCACGGTGGATTGGGGAGGAAGAAGAAAGAGGAAGAAGAAAAGGTGGGGGAGAGAGAAAAGAAGAGGGATATTTATAAAAAATCTAGAAACTCTGAAAAATACCAAAAAATAGAAAATCACGTTTCTGCGATCCTCGGAACGCACCAATCGCAACGGTACCACTCTTGTCTAGGTGAACGACCCGATTCACTCGCAATGAGATTCCGAAGGATTTGCCGGAACCCATACCGGAAATCAGAAAACATGCGCGGAAAAGCCGCGGACGCACTCCGGGCCTCCGAAACAATTCCGGAACACGTCGATCCAAATACAAAAGATGTCCGAAATAAAATTTCGGACATAGCGGAACCGGACACTCCAAGAAAGTAGATCCAGGACTCAAGAAGAAGATACGAAAGGTCCGGGATATTACAGCCCTCCCCCCTTAAACAAATTTCATCCTCGAGATTTAAGAACAAAGCTCAGGGGAAGAAGAGGGGACTCACTCGAATAGATAAGGGAACTACTGACGCATCTCGTCCTCACGCTCCCAAGAAGCCTCACCACCAGAGTGCCGCTGCCACACCACCTTGACCAAGGGAATGACCTTGTTCTGCAGGCGCTGCTCTCGTCTATCCTCAATGCGGACGAGAAACTCTGGGATAGAAAGATCTGGAGTCACCTCGGGCCAAACAGAATCCTCAAGCACATGAGAGTCATCGGGCATATACTTCCGCAACATCGAGACGTGGAACACGTCATGCACCGATGCCAACTTAGGGGGTAACTGCAACCGATAAGCAACCTCACTGATGCGCTCCATAATGTGGAAAGGGCCGATATAGCGGGGACTCAGCTTCCCACGCCGCCCAAAACGCATCACCGCCTTCATGGGAGAAACTCTCAAGAACACACGATCGCCAACGGTGAAAGTGAGAGGCTGTCTCCTCCGGTCGGCATAGCTCTTCTGCCGACTCTAGGCCGCCAACATGTTCTGATGAACCAGGTGCACGACATTCACACATTGCTGCACCAACTCCGGTCCCGTCAAAACACACTCACCAACCTCGAACCAATCGAGTGGAGTCCGACACGGACGCCTGTACAACGCCTCATAAGGAGCCATGCCGATGCTCGAATGATAGCTGTTGTTGTAGGCAAACTCCACCAATGGCAGATGGTGAAACCAACTCCCTTGCCATTCTAGGCAACATGATCTCAGCATATCCTCCAAAGTCTAGATGGTCCTCTCTGACTAACCATCTGACTGAGGATGGTACGCCGAGCTAAATGCTAACTCCATACCAAGAGCTCGCTGGAAACTCCTCCAGAATCTAGAAGTGAAACGCGGATCTCGATCTGACACAATGGAAATGAGAATTCCATGCAAAGGTACGATCCGCTCCACATAAAGATGACCTAACTTGGTCACGCTCCAGCTGACTTTGACCGGTAACAACTAAGCCACTTTTGTCAGCCTATCCACAAGCAACCAAATACTGTCCTGCCCACTCGGAGTCCTCGGTAATCCCACCACGAAATCCGTGGTCACGTGGTCCCACTTCCACGCGGGAACATCCAAGGGTTGGAGAGTACCTCCCGGTCGCTGATGCTCCGCCTACACCTGCTGACAGGTCAGGCACCTGGCCATGAACTCGGCCACATCTCTCTTCATGCCAGGCCACCAGAACTGCCTCCGCAAGTTCCGATTCATCTTCGTCGCACCCGGGTGCACGGTGTACCTGCTCCCATGAGCCTCGCGCAACACCGCATGACGAACCCACTCCTCGGATGGGACGTACAGCCTACCACGGAATCTCACGGCTTCGTCCTCGCCGAGCTCCACATCAGCCATAACTAAAATTCGGGGCAACTCAAGGTCTACATGCTGAGCCTCTGTCACCTGACGGCGGATAGCAGGGGTGACAGTCAAGCTCGCTAGCACCACTAACCCTAGCTCTTGGGGAATCTTGAGCCTGAATGACACTTCAGGTACTTGTTCCTAGAGCCTCCACTTCCTCAACATCAAGGCACTGACCGCGACCTTCCGACTCAAAGCATCGGCGACGCCATTCATCCTGCCCGACTGATAAGACAGGGTGAAGTCATAATCCTTCATATACTCCATCCAACGCCTCTGCCTGAGGTTAAGGTCCCTCTTGGTGAACACATACCTCAAACTCTGATGGTCAGTAAACACCTCGAACTTCTTGCCGTACATATAATGTCTCCAGATCTTCAGTGCGAAGATCACTGCCGCCAATTCCAGGTCATGGGTAGAGTAGTTCTCCTCGTGGGGCTTCAGCTACCGAGATACATACGCCACCACTCTACCATGCTGCATCAACATAGCACCCAGTCTGACTCCGGAATCATATGTACAGACCACAAAACCTCCCGATCCAGAAGGTAAAACCAACACCGGAGCCGAGGTGAGAAATCTCTTCAGTTCCCTGAAACTCTACTCACACTCCTCAGTCCAGAGGAAAGGCACATCCTTCCGCGCAAGTCTGGTCATCGGGGCCGCAACGCGAGAAAAATCCTGGATAAACCTTCGATAATAGCCTGCAAGCCTCAAGAAACTCCGGATCTCCGTCACAGGCCTCGGCCACTGCATCACTGTCTCGACCTTGGCGGGGTCCATGGAAATACCATCACCAGAAATCACGTGCCCCAAAAAGTGCACCTCACGAAGCCAGAACTCGCACTTACTGAGCTTCGCATACAACTGGTGATCTTGCAACGTCTGCAGCACCACACCCAAATGGTACGCGTGCTCCTCGGGAGATCGCGAATAAACAAGGATGTCGTCCACGAATACGACCACGAACTGATCTAAGTACGGATGAAACACCCTTTGCATCAAGTCCATGAAGGCTGCGGGGGCGTTGGTGAGCCCGAACGGCATCACCAAGAACTCATAATGCCCGTGCCTCGAACTGAATGCGGTATTCTCCACATCGGACTCACGAATCCTCAGCTGATAGTAACCAGACCGCAAATCAATCCGCGAGAACACTCGAGCAGACTGAAGCTGGTTGAACAAGTCATCAATCCGTGGCAACGGATATTTGTTCTTGATGGTCACCTCATTCAGCTGCCGGTAATCAATGAACAACCTCAGACTACCATCCTTCTTCTTCACGAACAGCACGGGCGTGCCCCAAGGGGAAAAGCTAGGATGAATGTACCCCATTGTCCAGCAACTTCTGCAAATGCGCCCTTAACTCCCTTAACTCAGCAGGGGCCATCCGGTAGGGAGCCTTCGTCAAGGGTCCCATACCAGGCACAACCTCGATAACGAAATCGATCTCCCGTTGGGGAGGCAATCCAGGCAAATCTTCAGGAAAAACGTCGAAAAACTCGCACACCACCGAGATGTTCTCGACATCCGGACACGACTGGTCTACCATGACCACAGAAGCGAGAAAATCCTGACAACCAGAATCAAGCAAATGATGGGCTCGAATCGCAGAAATGAGGAAACGAGGAGAGGTGGAACGGATACCTTAGAAGTGGAAGGTCTGCCTGCTAGGATGCTGAAAGTAAACCCTCTTCATTCCACAATCCACCACTGCTCCATGAGCCTCGAGCCAATCCATGCCCAAAATCACATCGTAATCCCAAAGCTGCAAAGCATACAACCTGCCTGACATACTCTGCCCCTTGATCCAAACCGGAACCTTCTCGAAACAATACGGAGTGATCATGAAGTCACTAGACGGTAACTCCACCATCAGATCACAAGACATCTGAGATATCGGGTCCTCAACACTCAGCGCGAAATCCTCCGAAATAAATGAATGGGACACGTCGAAATCAAACAAAACTCGCGCCGCGCAACCCAAAATCATAACAGTACCTTTCACAAGCTGCGACGACTCTGCCTCTGCCCTGGTCATGTGAGTAATCTGGCCTTGAGCTCTCTGCCTGCCCACACTCGCTGACCGTGGTAGTGGCGGAAACTGGCCATGCTGCTGAAACTGCTGCTGTGGGTACTGCTGCTGCTGTTGAGGAAACTGGGGTGGCTGACGCGGCCGCTGCGGACAGTCACGTGCCATGTGTCCTGGCTGATCGCACCTGAAGCAGATCACCAGCACTGTACACTGCATGCCTAGATGGGACTCGCCACACTGGGAACACGTTGAACGAGATCCACTGACTGACCCCTGCCGCTATAAAGGTGCTGGCTGCTGAATACTGCCCGAAGTAGCTTGCTGCTCACGGCCCTCCTTCTTCTTCTTCCAGAAACTCTTCCCGAAGAACCTCTTTATCTTGGTGCCAAAAGATGCAGATCCTGCCGCTGATGCCTCCGGAGTCGAAGCTCCCGAACTACCAGAAGGAAGCTGGAACGCGCTCTGCTGCTGAGTAGTCATCTGCTGGCTGCGGCCTGACAAGGATTACCCCTGACTAATCGGCCCCCGAGTCCTCTGCATATCCATCTCCAAGGACGCCGCTACACGAGAAGCCGTCTCCAAATCAGTGGCAACATTCACAATCAAATGGTGCCTCAGCTCCTGCCTTAAACCCTGTATGAACTGTGCGGTCTTCACTGTCTCATGCTCCATGATGTGAGGTGCATAACGACCCAGCTCAATAAATCGAGCCCTATACTGTAACACGGACATGTCGCCCTAGACCAGCTCCAAAAACTGACGCATCCTCTGCGTAGCAATATACTCTGGACAGTAGGCACGCTCGAAAGCACTGACAAAGTCACTCCACGCAATCTACTCAAGGGGACGTGACTGAAAGGACGTCTTCCACTCGGAAGACCACCACTCCCGAGCCGTGCCCTGCAACTGGTTGTAGGCCAACATCACTTTGTCCTCCGTAGTACACCGCATGGAACTGAACACCCGCTCCATCTCGTCGAGCCAACTCCGAGGCAAGTCAGGGTCTGGCTGGCCGCCATAGTAAGGTGGATGGAACTGCATGAAATCCCTCTGATGTGGGATGGACACGGGGACCAACTCTAAGTGATGCGGACCTCGGACTCTAAATGCGGATGCGACCAGCAACATACAACAATGGAGATACTTTGGCCCGACACTAAGAGTTCATATGGGCTATACATCGCTAACAGAAATGCAAGCTCACTCGTCGTCCCAAGCGAGGGGAAACGTGGATCCGCGCAGTTGAGAAACCGGCAGAGTCAAGGGTGGTCGACTCACTTCCGTGCTCAGATCGAGCCACGGGATGGGCCACTCTCTCGCTCACAGCGTGGCATGAACTCACAGGCTAGATTCCTATCGCACTCACAGCGGCATATGACCATATACTAAACTAGCAAATGAACGCCACGAAGTAAGACCGTTACCCCCACGCTCCCGGCGTGGGGAAGACAACCCCGGCCAAATCTGTACTCCCGGTTAAACAAGTTTTACTGCAGTACAAAGTTTTAAGCCACTCCACACAGAGAGGTAACAGGTCACATGTGGGGCCCGGGAGTATCAGGAATTGGGTTGACGGGCAGTATCTTGATGTCGCTCTGACGGTGCCGAAATCCGCATTTTAGTGCTGTCCGGACGGCGCGATCTACGGTTCGTGGGGCCCACGTGTTGCTTAGTCCTCTGGACCTAGCAGGGTGGGTCCCGCTGTGATGGTGACACTTGGTGGCGCGCTTCCCTGGACGACGGTCGGACTGGAACACCGGTCGGAGGCCGGGCGGCTCCGATCTCCACTTGTCGGAAGTGCTGGCCACGGATCTGCAACCTCTGTTTTACAGCGCGCGACCCGGCGAGATTTGTTTCTGCGATCAGCACCGATGTCGGATTGGCACGAAACCAGTTCCGTTGGAACGCTGACTCAAAATCCTTCGACTCTCTGTCACTCCAGAAAATTCGTTGTGACTGTGCTTCTGATGGGGAATTTTAGAACCGGACTAATCTCTATTTCAGATCTGGCCGGACAGAAAGAAACTTTCCTGAGAGTTAGCATTGACCGCGATGTGGACCTCCGAATCAGAAGAGGAGCTCTTCATGAAAGTTGTAGAGGGGAAAGAGAGAAAAACGGGGATAATTTTTATGAAGGGTTTGGTGGAGGTTTAGATGGGGAAATGTATTTTATACTGCTGATAGGTCGGATCTGGACAGTGGCAGGTAGAACTAAGCTGTGATCTGAAGTGAATTTTTAGAAAATATGAACGAGATTCTAAATTCACAAGAAAATTTTTGGAGAAGGTATTAGGTGGACAGAACCTCCAATAAAAATATCAAGTCATTTGGGTCACGAGAAGCTGGGTTCATGAGTGACCTATTAGGGTTCTGGAAATCTGGGTAGACTGCTGGCAGATCTGAGAGGTAGAGGAGAACGAAAATGGAAAAATAGAAAATAAAAACTAAAAGCTCCACCGATTTTTCTAGGATGTGGTGATGACCCCTGGAACGCACCCTGAAAGTTTGGGCTCTAGATGAACTCGTGGATGAGAGAAAGAAATACGAGATCAAAAGGCTATCTTGAGTGGACAGAACTCCGATGACGGTGGCAGTGGTGCGACGGCGGCAGGAAGGCGGCGGCGGCGGCGATGACGATCTCACGAACTGATAGAGGAGGCTTCACACCTCAGGATCACAGCCTTCCCAGCTGCAGAAGGGGGAGAGAGGAGAGAGAGAGAGGGGCGGCCCTTGCTCTTTGGAGGAAATTCCAATAATTTTCTTTCATTAATTCCAATCAAATGAAAATACATGCTATTTATGTGAAATAACAAAAGACACTAACTATCCCTAGATCTAGGGTTGGGGAGGGGTAAAAGAGGGAGTCCGCATTTTATTCTCCCATGTGATTTGGAACTAAATAAAATAAACTAAAAATCCTAATATAATACTATATATGGGGGGCGCCCCCTTGACTTATGGGCTTCTAATTTTGAATTTTGTTTCCCTTTGTCCCCCCCTTGGTCCAACCCTTCTAGAAGCCCACCATGGAAGGTTGACTGACCCACATGGGCCCAAGAGATGAGGTGGATCAATGGGAGAAGGGATGGGGGGCCCGTGGGACGCAGGTGGTCCCAAATTATAAATAAACCCATGTTACAATCCGAATTACAATCCGAATAAAACACACATTACACACACAAAGTCCAAATAAATACTATAAATACCGAGACTCAAGGGGGAGTCTCCAGACTGTCTCCGAGCCAGATGGAAGCCGATGTAGCCCGAGTGGTGCTCCGCGTACAGTACCGACGGCTCACCGATTCGTGCCTCTCGATCGCTCTGGTGTCCGCACCAATTCTCCCCGGGTGGGAGAAACTCGACCCTATCGAGTAAGGGTCAGCATCGCTATGGTAGCGCTCCAGTAGGTCCAGATCTATCCGCTGCAACTCTCCACAGGTGATCCAAGTATCCTCAGTGGCGGGTCGCCCCCTCCAACGCACTAGGTAGCGCGGGTAGGATCCACTCCTGGTAACTGTCACCTGCTCATCTAGTATATGATTTATATGCTCTCGCTGTCGTGGAAATGTGGCTGGTGGTGGGCACTCAGGCGTGGGATCACTCTCAATGGGGAGATGGCTCGAAAGGCTCACTAGGGATCACCGATGGGTCCCTATATGCAACTAGATCCGACACATTGAAAGTTGAGCTTATACCATATTCCTCGGGCAGGCCCACAACATACGTATTGGATTCAACACGTTTCAACACTCTAAATGGATCGGCACCGCGAGCTTGCAATTTCTTTACGGTTCCAGAGGGAAACCGTTCAGGTCTTACCCTGATCATGACATATTCACCCTCTTGGAACTCACGGTGGTGTCGATGGGCATCGGCTAACTCCTTATACCGTGCATTGCTGGCCTCAATGTGACGACGGATGTCGTCATGCAAACTCCTAACATGCCTAGCAAAAGACTCGGCAGACTCAGACGCTCGTGCATGAATGGGCATGGGAACAAGATCCACTAGCTTCCTAGGCCTACGACCTGTGACAATCTCGAATGGACTCATACTGGTAGACCTGTTAACCGAATCATTATATGCAAATTCTGCTAATGATAATATGAGATCCCAATCCCCTACACGGTCCCTGATAAGACACCTCAAAAGGTCACCCAGACTCCTATTGACCACCTCGGCCTGACCATCTGTCTGGGGATGATATGCAGTGGAAAACTTGAGGTGAGTACCCAACATATGCCACAGTGTCTTCCAGAAATAACTGGTGAATCTAACATCACGGTCAGACACTATGGTACGAGGCAACCCGAACTTGCACACCACATGAGTAAGAAATAGGTGGGCTACCCTCGAAGCATCCGAAGTCTTCGAGCAGGGAATGAAAAGGGCCATCTTCGAGAACCGGTCAACTACCACATAGACCGAGTCATGCTTCCTAGAGGTACGTGGCAATCCCAAGATAAAATCCATGCTAACATCATGCCACGGGGCATCAGGCACGGGAAGAGGTGTATAAAGGCCTGAGCTTTGCTTCTTCATTTTGGCCGTAGCACATGTACGGCACTGAGCCACTATATGAGCAACATCACGCTTCAAGCTCGGCCAATAAAATCTATGCTCAACAGCCTCGATAGTCTTGTTCCGACCAAAGTGGCCGGCTAGACCTCCCGCATGTAGCTCCCAGACTAAGAAGTCTCGAACCGAAGTTCGGGGAACACAAAGTATGCCTCCTCGAAAGAGGTAACCCTCCTGGAGCACATAATCATCATGATCTCTCGAGGGTCCGGCCTGGAGAGTGGTATAAATCTGACCGAAGTCAGGACAGTCACCATAGGCCTCTCTCATCTTCTCTAACCCTATGACCTCGGCACTCATGGTGGTCAGCAGACAAGCACGCCGACTCAAGGCATCAGCTACCTTGTTCTCCACTCCAGCCTTATGTTTAAGCACAAATGTGTACTGCTGGAGATACTCAACCCATCGGCTGTGACGCGCATTAAGCTTCTTTTGGGAATGGAGGAACCTCAAGGCCTCATGATCGGAGTACAAGATAAACTCCTGATGTAAAAGATAGTGCCTCCAATGCCTAAGAGCCTGAACAACTGCGTAGAATTTCTTATCACAAGTGGAGTATCGCAGTTTCGCGTCATTCAGCTTCTCACTGAAATATGCGACCATGTGGGCCTCCTGACCCAACACTCCTCCTATCCCAACACCCGACCCATCACAAGAGACCTCAAACACCTTTGAGAAATCTGGCAATCGAAGGATCGGTGTCTGGGTCATGCGCTCCTTAATGTCCTTGAAGGCAGCAGCTGCGGCCTTCGTCCATACAAACGTGCCCTTCCGAATACAGTCCGTGATTGGGGCAGTGACGGAGCTAAATCCGCGGATGAAACGACGATAGAATGTCGCAAGGCCATGGAAGTTGCGGACATCATGGACCGTACGGGGTTCCGGCCACTCAACAATGGCCCGGACCTTCTCCGGATCGACGGAGACCCCAGTACTAGACACAATAAAACCCAAGAAGGTAAGCTGAGGTGTCATGAAGGCACACTTCTGTGGGTTTGCAAACAACTGCTCTCGCCTCAGAAGCAGACAGACCTGCCTTAGATGGTCCAAGTGGTCCCCTTTAGTGCGACTATATATAAGGATATCATCAAAATACACAACCACAAAGACTCCAATGAATGGTCGAAGGGCCTGAGTCATGAGTCGCATGAAGGTGCTAGGGGCATTGGTCAACCCAAAGGGCATAACCAACCACTCATATAGACCATCCTTGGTCTTAAATGCGGTCTTTCACTCATCACCTGACCTAATCCTCACCTGGTGGTAACCACTCTTAAGATCAATCTTCGAGAAGATAGTGACACCGGCCATCATGTCTAGCATATCATCTAGCCGAGGAATAGGGAACCTGTACTTCACGGTGATTTTGTTGATAGCACGACTATCAATGCACATTCTCCACGTGCCATCCTTCTTTGGGACGAGTAATGCGGGAACAACACACAGACTCATGCTGTCCCGAATAGACCCTCTCTGCATCAACTCATCGACCTGCCGTTTTAGCTTGGCATGTTCCGTGGGACTCATGCGATAATGAGGAAGATTGGGCAATGAGGAGCCTAGAATCAGGTCGATAGCATGCTGAACATCCCGCATGGGTGGGAGTCCCTCGGGAAGCTCCTCGGGAAAAATATCAGCGAACTTCTGCAGAATAGGAATGACATCGGGTGGGAGTTCACCCTCGGACTTCGGCTCCACCTCTCTGACCGTAATAGCAAACACAGGGCAACCCCTACTAGCCTCCCGCTCCATTTCTCGAGAGCTAATCATCATCAACCTCCTAGTCGAGGGCTCGCTTGTGCCAGAGGTAACGGTCATAGCCCGAGCTGGGGATGGGGTACTGGGCCCGGGGGCGGAAGGCTCCAGAGTACTAGGGCCAGTAGGACCCCTAACTGATGGGCTCTTGGGCTGATTGGGGTGGAGGGTAATCCGTCGGCCATCATGGTCGAAGGTACAGGTATTCGACTGGCCATGGAGTGTGGCATCCCGGTCAAATAACCACGGCCTACCAAGAATGATACTGTCCACCTCCATGGGGAGGACATCACACCAGATCTCGTCATGGTAGGCATGGAACTGCAGTGGGACCAAACACCACAGCCTGATCGGAATGGAGGTGGAATCCACCCATGATACTCGATAGGGGCAAGGATGGTCCACGGGGGTAAGACCAAGACGTGAGATTGCGCCCGTAGAGATTGCATTGATGCAACTCCCACTATCGATAATCACCTTACACACATGCCCTCCCAGCCTACAGTATGTATGAAAGATGGTGGTCCGACGCCAGTCATCACTAGCCTGTGGCTGGGTGAGAATACACCTGATAACCCCAAAGTGGGTATCATCCAAATGCTGGGCATCCTGGCCATCACCTTCAATCTCATAGTATTCGGCAGCTAGCTCCTGATCTGCTTCATAGCTGACTAACACAAGATCTGAAGAGGTGGCGTCCCCGGCCTGTGTGTCCCCAATGACAAGAGACTGGCGAGTGGGACACTGATTGGCGAAATGGCCAAACCCATTACAGCGATAACACTACTGTCGTGATCCACTAGGCTCCCCGATCAAAGGTCCTTTCCCTTTATCCTCCTGACGGATAGGAGGTGTAGGCAACAAAGGACGAGCAACGGGTGCGGGTGCCGATGGACGGACCGTGGGTGCCGTGGGTTAGGGAAGAGGAGGGGTACCCCTCGGAGGTGGAGGTCGAGGCCTAGGAGCGAATGGCTCAGGACGAGTGGGCTCCTGAGGTCGAACCATGGGGGCCCTCGGATATGTGCCTGAAGAGCCACGGAGCTCGACACTACGAATGGGAAAGGGGCCCAACCGATGGGTAGGCTCAAACTCGGCCTTGAATTGCTCCAATTCGAGAGCAACCTGATACGCCTATTCCATAGTGGTCACATTACGGCGGAAAAGTTCATATTGGTAGTTTGACCGCAGACCTCTTCGAAAGCGCGATATGGTCATGGTGCTCTCTTCCGTAACTCCACACCGCAAATAATACTCATCAAACTCGGCGGTGTACTCAGTCACGGACCGGTTCCCTTGGGAGAGACTTTTCCATTTGTCTATGAGACGCTGGCGATACGTGGCAGGAAGGTATTTCTGCCTCAACTTCATTTTCATGTCATCCCAAGTACCGATCGAGGGTTGATGTCACTGCACTAACATGCACTCCACATTGATCCAATAAGTTTGGACCTGCCCATGCAACTTCATCTTAGCGTACCGAACTCTTCGGTGGTCCATCATCTCAAACCACTCAAAGTACCGGTCCATCCCGGCCTTCCAATCTAAATAGACCTTCGGGTCCAGAGACCCGTCAAATAGGGGAGGGTCCGCACGCACGCACCTAAGAACACGGTCGTCGTCATCATCATGATTCCATCGTTGGTTTCGACGATCACGACCATAACCCCCTGTGGGAACGCAGATTTTATCTTATTTATTTTATTTATTTATTTATTAATTTATTGGCGTGCCAGTCACATGTGTGACGATTTCATTGTGCGCTCGATCTGACTTGGTCAGTCGATTGTGAGTGATCGCGTCTGGACCAGAAGTCCGTCATACCATAAAGGTTATGACGTTAATTACGCCCTTCCTAAGAAGGACAACCCTTGATTAAACGCCAAAAATAGGAGGCCTCGAGAGGCAAACATATATTCATATGCGCAAATGGAACTTCATACCGGAGCCAGGGAGGCGGGCAAGATAATAACATCAACCATAGATACAGATGATATCGTTAAGTCAGCAGTTCAAAGACCGGGCTTAGGGGGGAAGGGAAAATTTCAGTCACAGGCAGACTGGGCCGTGGCCATGATGGGGGTTCAAAGCATCGATCGATATTTCGACAGCATTTCCCCTTAATCTGGATTATGCCCAGGGGGAAATAGACTATCACCCACGGAGTGCCGGGATGAAAGCCGAAAGAGAGAAGTGCTGAACTTCCCGAACCGCATATCTGCCATGGGGCAATGTTTGATATTCCCTGTAGAAGCCGGCGGAACTCATGCAGTGGCAGAGCCCTCTCGAGCTAAAGGGGTTATTCATGAACCCGGTGCGGGACGACGGAAAGTGAGCGAACGCTCAATGTTGCGCCCTCGCATGCGGATCGACCTGCGCGGTCAGGTCGCGGGGATCGACCTGTCCGATCAGGTCGCGGGGGTCAAGGGGGCAGCGCCCCTTGCGGGGGTTTCCGGGGGCGGAGCCCCCGGAACAAAATTTGGATTGAGGGCTCAGTAATAAAATTTAGGTAGGCTATCGGTGCAGCTGGGAGGCAGAAGGGGATTCCCGGCGCAAGGGGCTACTTAGTGCGAAGAGGAAACGGCCAGGCAGGTTCCCGGCGTGGGCTTCCCGGCGCGCAGGGGAAGTGGCCAGGAGGGCTCCCGGCGCCAGCTTCTCGGCGCGCAAAGGAGATGGCCAAGGGGGGTCTCGGCGTGGTTTATTGGTTGGCCAAGGGGGTTCTTGGCGTGGGGCTTCTCGGCGCGCTCCTCGCCGCGCCGGGAGCTTGGCGCCGAGAGCTTGTGGGCTGGGAAGTGTGTATGAAGGGGTTTGAATGCCAGGGCCATGCGTGGTTTTCTTGTCGTTTAGCTGAAGAGGAAAAAGAGGAAGGCCTCTCGGCGGGACAGCTCTCGGCATGCAAATTTGCACGCCGAGAAGATGGAATTGCTACAGGGTTTCAGGGTTTACATAGCTCGAACGATACTCTGTTTCGGGTCCACCGATGATCCAGGCTGAAGTAGATAGATTCAATGGGGTCAAGGTGGATCAGTTCATCAAAGTTGAACTGGATTAGGCTTGAGCTTTGCAGGAGCATCAGGAGAGAAGAGGGATTTAAGAAGACTAGGGTGGAGGGAAACCCTGCCACCATTATCATGCAGATCCCGGGGGACAACCTGATGTTGACTTTCATCTCCTGAGAGAATTTTGGCAGCACCTCCCCTGGACCGAGCATTTGCCAGAGAGTGGTATAGGCTGACATCCACGGAGTGCCGGGATGAAAGCCGGAACATGAGTGAGCACTAAGGCTCGAAGAGACTATCCATGTCTCTGGCATCGGCCACTATTCCCCTTCTCGGAGACTGACGAAACTCATGTAGAGACAGGGTTCGTCAGACCCACGGGGTGGCATGTGAATCCTGTTAGGGACCTCAGAATGTAGGGGAGGTCAATCCCCAGTTAATTTATCTCCTGAGGTGCATATGACGACTCACGAACGCCCCAGAATAAATGGACGAAGAGGCCAAAGGAGTGGATAAAGGAGAGGCTCTCAACATGGTTTTCATTGGCAAGAAGATGGCTCTCGGCGTGAGATCATAGGTTGGCCAAGGGGGGGGCTCTCGGCACGGGTTTAAATTGACCAGAGGGGAGTCTCTCGGCATAGGTTTAAATTGGCCAGAGGGGATGCTCTCGGCATGGGTTTAAATGCAAAAGAAGGAAGGAGGGAGGCTCCCGGCGTGGAGCCTCTCGGCGCGCTCCGCACCGCGCCGGGAGGCTGGCGCCGAGAGGCCAAAAGCAAAGGGGGGAAGGTCTCGGCCAGGGGCTTCCCGGGAAGCTAAGAGATGAGGGGGGGTTCACGTGGAAGTGGCATGGAGAGACTTTTGTCGGTTTGCTGAAGAGGGAGGTCTCTCGGCAGCGTAGTTCTCGGCGGGGAATTTTGCACGCCGAGAGGATGGAATTGCTACAGGATTTCATGGTTTACAGAGCTCAAACGATGCTCTGTTTGGGGATTTTATGAGATTTCTGGCTCGGATTGAGGCTGGATTTAGAGGGTAGGCTAGAGATTACACAGACAAGGGTTTGATTTTCCAGAAATGGGCTGGGTTCAAAGGGGAATCGGAGGAATCATTGCAGGATGGGGTTCTGAATCGTCATATTATTATTGACCCTCAGGGGATTGTTTACTGGCATCTGTGGTCACCCTGGAGCCACGAGATGATTGTCTCTGGCCCCTGGGACGACCCTGATGGAGCTATTTGGATTGAAACCATATTAAACACCCTCGGTATAAATCTGTTGACATGACTTACCTATTTCTACGGAAAGAAGATTTCAAACAGGCCATCGAAACCATTGCGGATATTGGTAGCAGACCGCCCCAGAAGCCAAGAGATGGTCTGTCTCTGGCCCTGGGGCAAGCCCAGAAAACCTTATGCAGACGATAGCGAATAGCGAGAGACATCGGAATGACCATAGCTAGGTCTATTTAGCTGAAGACAGCCGATTCCGAAAACCCATCAGAGAATCGGGCATGTCTTAGCTAAGTTAAAAATCATAACATCCAGAGGGAAAGGAAAAACACAGCAACCATGGATAAAACAGCCGTCGTTGCGAAAACGAGCGGGAGCATATTTTCATTCATTCTCAGATATATATCACACCTTCAACGCCTAACACACAAGAACAGAGGGGGCGACACAATTATCACCCGTACATGGTGGATGGCAAGGAGAATACATCAGAGGGAAAGAAAAGGGACTAAAACAACATCAAGAAATCAAAGGAAACCTCGGGACCTAAAGGGGGAGGGGGAGAGCATTGACTCAAACCCCCCTCCCCTCTGCAGCCCACCTTCTTGAGCTTCAAGCCTTCCTCCTTTTGTAGATCTCTTCTCTCTTTCTCTTTCTTGGGTGGATGAGGTTGGAGGTTTCTTCGATGCTTTTCTTTTTTTGTTCCCCCGGCCTCCCTTCCGATCTCTCCACTTTCGAGAGAAAAGGGCCTTTTTATAGCAGAACCCTCCCTCTTCTCGGCATGATCACTCCGGCGCGATGACAGGATGCTCCCGGCGCACCTCAGTCGAAAGCTGCTAGGCTTCTCGGCGTGGCCACTGTCGGTGCGCCTTTTGGTGGCAATGGGCCTCTTCAGCGGCTTCTCGGCGTGACCGATATTGGCCCATTTAGGGCTTTTGGGATTCTTGTGTTCATTTTTTTTAGTTGTGAGGGTTGACTCATCGGCTGACATATCTTGTCGGCTGGGCTTCTTTCTTGCTCGTTCGGGGATGGCCCCGAGTATCTTCCGAGATCTTGTGTCTCGTTTCAGTGGTTCTCTATTAGAGCCGGCCGTCTCTTCTTTTCTTCTTCTATTCCTGAAAACAAGATAACAGAAATAAGACATTTTGTCAGAAATAAAGGTATTTTAGGGTTATTATTATTGTTTCATCGCTGCTATTATTATTATCTTTATTTTAGGTGTCAACACCCCCTTGTTCATTATCAGAGGCGTAATCATCCACCTCATGCACTTGCTGCCTCCTATCAGCTGCCCCTTCAGCCCCTGGAGCAACAGGTTGCTGAACCGGCTCTTGTTGGCCATTTGTCGGTGCGGGTTGCGCCGCCACTGGGGCCCTCTCAAGGACAGCAATCCTCCCTACAAGACCCTGAATGGACTGGTCCGATACTTCGGCCCGATCCTCTAGGGCTTTCATCCTCCCTTCTAGACGCGTTCCTATGCCATCTAGACGCGTATTAAGGCCATCCATACGCGTATCGAGACGATCCATGAGGGCTCGGAACATCTCGACCGTCGAGGGCTCATCGGAACTACGGGCTCGGGAATCCGCCATAGGTGGAGGTGGCGAGTATTGGTTGCCTCGACGGGTGGGCATGCAAAGACACACGGACTAGGAGACACAGACTAGTGCACCTAGACTTAACCAATATCTGGTACGTGGTGGAGTTAATCGATCCGAAGATCACTCGCGCAAGTGTGCGGCCTTCCCGATAGGCGTAGCCTAACATTCGAAAAACACCTTTTAATATACCGAATTATCAGGATGAAATGTAATTTTAAAACACTTTTTTGTTTTGAAAATAATGATGATCCTAGACTCGACTTAGACCGTGCAAGACTTATGCAACGACTACCCTAGACTCGACTTGGCTCTGATACCAAACTGATGCGGGACGGACATGGGGACACCGACTCTAAGTGATGCGGACCTCAGACTCTAAATGCGGACGCGACCAGCAACATACAACAATGGAGACACTTTGGCCCGACACTAAGAGTTTCTATGGGCTATACGTCGCTAACTGAAACGCAAGCTCACTCGTCGTCCCAAGCGAGGGGAAACGTGGATCCGCGTAGTTGAGAAACCGGCAGAGTCAAGGGTGGTCGACTCACTTCCGTGCTCGGATCGAGCCACGGGACGGGTCACTCTCTCGCTCACAGCGGTGGCATGAACTCACAGGCTAGATTCCTATCGCACTCACAGTGGCATATGACCATATACTAAACTAGCAAATGAACGCCAAGAAGTAAGACCGTTACCTCCACGCTCCCGGCGTGGGGAAGACAACCCCGGCCAAATCTGTACTCCCGGTTAAACAAGTTTTACTGTAGTACAAAGTTTTGACCCACTCCACGTAGGGAGGTAACAGGTCACATGTGGGGCCCGAGAGTATCGGGAATTGGGTTGACGGGCATCATCTTGATGTCGCTCTGACGGTGCCGAAATCCGCGTTTTAGTACTGTTCGGACGGCGCGATCTGCGGTTCGTGGGGCCCACGTGTTGTTTAGTCCTCCGGACCTAGCGGGGTGGGTCCCGCTATGATGGTGACACCTGGTGGCGTGCTTCCCTGGACGGCGGTCGGACTGTAACACCGGTTGGAGGCCGGGCGGCTCCGATCTCCACTTGTCGGAAGTGCTGGCCACAGATCTGTAACCTCTATTTTGCAGCGCGCGACCTGGCGAGATTTGTTGCTGCGATCAGCACCGATGTAGGATTGGCACGAAACTAGCGCCGTTGAACGCTGACTCAAAATCCTTCGACCCTCTGTCACTCAAGAAAATTCGTTGTGACTGTGCTTCTGATGGGGAATTTTAGAATCGGACTGATCTCTATTTCAGATCTGGCCGGATAGAAATAAACTTTCCTGAGAGTTGGAGTTTACTGTGATTTAGACCTCCGAATCAGAAGATGAGCTCTTCATAAAAGTTGTAGAGGGAAGAGAGAGGAAAACGGTGATAATTTTTATGAAGGATTTGGTGGAGGTTTGGATAGAAAAAAGTATTTTATACTGCTGGGTGGTCGGATCTGGACAATGGCAGGCAGAACTGAGCTGGGATCTGAGGTGAATTTTTAGAAAATATGAACGAGATTCTAAATTCATAATAAAATTTGTGGAAGAGGTATTAGGTAGAGAGACCTCCAATAAAATATCAAGTCATTTGGGTCACGAGAAGGTGGGTTCATGAATGACCTATTAGGGTTCTGGAAATCTGGACAGACTACTGGCAGATCTGAGAGGTGGTGGAGAACGAAAATGGAAAAATGGAAAATAAAAACTAGAAGCTCCACCGATTTTTCTAGGATGTGGTGATGACCCTTGTAACTCACCCTGAAAGTTTGGGCTCCAGATGAACTCGTAGATGAGAGAAAGAAATCCAAGATCAAGGGGCTATTCTGAGTGGACCGAACTCCAGCGACGGTGGCGGTGGTGCGACGGCGGCACGAAGGCGGCGGCGGCGGCGGCGGCGGCGGCGATGACGATCTCACGAACTGATAGAGGAGGCTTCACACCTCAGGATCACAGCCTTCCCAGCTGCAGAAGGGGGACAGAGGAGAGAGAGAGGGGCGGCCCTTGCTCTTTGGAGGAAATTCCAATAATTTTCTTTCATTAATTCTAATCAAATGAAAATACATGCTATTTATGTGAAATAACAAAAGACACTAAATATCCCTAGATCTAGGGTTGGGGAGGGGTAAAAGAGGGAGTCCACATTTTATTCTCCCATGTGATTTGGAACTAAATAAAATAAACTAAAAATCCTAATATAATACTATATATGGGGGGCGCCCCCTTGACTTATGGGCTTCCAATTTTGAATTTTGTTTCCCTTTGTCCCCCCCTTGGTCCAACCCTTCTAGAAGCCCACCATGGAAGGTTGACTGACCCCACATGGGCCCAAGAGATGAGGTGGATCAATGGGAGAAGGGATGGGGGGCCCGCGGGACCCCAGGCGGTCCCAAATTATAAATAAACCCCTGTTACAATCCGAATTACAATCCGAATAAAACACACATTACACATACAAAGTCCAAATAAATACTATAAATACCGAGACCCAAGGGGGAGTCTCCGAGCAAGATGGAAGCCGATGTAGCCCAAGTGGTGCTCCGCGTACGGTTTCGATAGCTCGCTGGTTCGTGCCTCTCGATCGCTCTGGTGTCCGCACCACCCTCACTGCTCGGCCTGGCCCACCCCTGGTCGACGAGCCCTCACCAGCCTCTCCGTCGAACTACTGCGACATAAGTTGGTACATGCCACGGAAGAAATCCTCGGCCCCCAGAAATCTCGCAATATCCACTGCCTCGGTAGCCGTTGGTGGCACTCTACTCTGCTCCTCCTGCTTCTGCTAAACCTCCTGCTGGAACTACTGAACTCCAGCCGACTGCCCCTGTTGAGAGCGAGTCCCCCGCCTCGACGCCATGCTCGCTCGTGAAGCAAAAGACAGAAAACACGGAAACAGCAAGGTCAAGAGAAACACACGATGCCCGATGCCAGCGTCAACTGTACATCTTCATTGTGGACTAGTGGACCACTACAATTACTTATGATTCTCGTATAATTCCACAACCGCGCTCTGATACCTGCTGTAACGACCCGAGAATTCGATTACCGGGAAGGCCCGATAACCCGAGACTCGCACCGCCACCCACGAGCCTGCAGACTTGGAAGGGTTAAAAGGATGGTGTGGAGACTTCACAAGTATCACAAATAATTACAGAAAATAAACAGTTAATATATTTAAGCAGGAAATTAAATTAACATTTTACATGATACATGGTCCACAAGATAACATAAAATAAACAACAGTAGTCCACAACTAGTATAGAGACAAGAAAGAAAAGTACAGCTACACGGGGCATACCCCGACTCTGACCTCTGGCACTAACGCTGGGCACCTGAACCACGCTGAGCCTCATCGCGCTCCTCTGAGACTGCGCCTCGCCTGAAACACGGTGAAAACGCGCAGGGAATGAGTCTCAGACCAATACTCAGTAGGGATCACTCGACCCCTACCTCACGAAACGAGAAACCACTACGCTAGCGGTGAAGCGAGCACCTCAGACGTAACAGCCCTGCAACTACAATATCGGTCTCGCGACACGAAAATCGACGCACGCGCCACGGTGAAACAACCGGAGCTCAACGGTCAACCTGACCAAAACCCGAAGGTCGAAGTCACAAGACTGACAGTCTGTCACTCCCGAGTCGACAGGAGTACCTCCCACTAGATGCACAGTCGAAAGCGTCCCCTGACGTCTTATACCGCATCGCAGGTGAACTGCCTGACGTGGTAGCGCTTACCAGAGACACGGACACCGAACAAGTAACCACAAAGCAAGTGACTAGCTGGGGTCACGCTCGTCAGCGTGTGTCCAACTGCCCCCAACCACGTGTGCACACACAGACCATGCGTCCTAGGTCTGGCCTCTAACTGGTTTTCCCCTTGAGCCGGACTCTGGCTACAGACGAGGGGACCGACAGAAACCAGTCTAAAAATCATCCTCAGGGTAGCCTCTCCACCACTCCCTGGTGGGTCCACAGACGTGCAGGAAGGCTACGACTAGTGGAGGGTCACTGAAGGAGTAGACTCTCAAGTCAATGGAAAACAACGTCCGCATCCGATGACGTAGGGGGACCATCCCACGTACCAGCACCGTCGCATGGTGACCACTGTCGGAAAAGAAATGGGACTGCGAACCACCCGGTGCAGTCCAGAGCCTGGCGGTCCAACACTGGTGCGCCACAGACTCTGACGGTCTATCACTGGGCCGTCACAGCCGTCTGACGGTCCAACACAGGAGCGTCACACGTTCGGTGCAAAACCGACTATGACGCGCAAGTACTAGTGCGTAACATGCCCTGACGTACCTAGCCTAGTGTGTCACAAGGCGAGCAGAAACCAACTGTGAGGCACACCTCTCGGGACGTCACAAACTGTAACGGACCACCTCTGGTGCGTTACAGGTTGGGGATGCATCAGCTCTGATGCTCCCACATAGAGGCGTCACAAGACTCTGATGCCCCACCCTGGGTGCGTCACAGACCTTGACCCCCCAACGGTCAAAACCAATGGTCGGAATCACTGTAACGGTCTAACGCCAGGGTGTCACAGCAATGTGGCGGTCTATCGTGGGACCGTCAGGCCCAGGAACGTCACGCCCAAAAGCCAACGAAGTGTAACGCACCTGCTTGGGCGCGTTACACCCTGTGGCGGTCACTGGAACGACTGCCACAATGCTCCGATGGTGAAACAGCGAACATGCACCAAAAAAGGCAACCACGCCCCCATACCTCCATGGGAGAGGGGGAAAATAAGGGGGAAGCCCCCTGGGGACCCCTAACATGATTCTAGGCCATCAAAACGTCGAATCGCGGCTCAAATCCATAGATCGGGCCAACTCTCCCCAAAACATGATTTTGCTCTAACCCGCTCAAAAACGCCCCTCTCGGCTCCCATTCGGCCTACAAATCACGGGGGATGATGGGATGAGCATAGGGATTCGTTCCCCTACCTCAATGGAGCGAAAGCTCCGCCGAATCGTTGCCGAAATCAAAGAAGATGCTTTTAGAATCCTCGTTCCTCCACAGAAACCCACAAGCTATACGCCGCCACGATCACCTCACCGTCGCCGTCGTCGCCACGCCGCCGCCCCGCGCCATCTACAGCTGGAGGTGGTGCGCCGCGGTCTCGCCGATCGAAGAAGAGGGGAAGATGGGGTGCTCACGGTGGATGGGGGAGGAAGAAGAAAGAGGAAGAAGAAAAAGAAAAGGTGGGGGAGAGAGAAAAGAAGAGTGGTATTTTATAGAAAATCCAAAAATTCTAGAAAATATCAAAAAATAGAAAATCACGTTTTCGCGATCCTCGAAACGCACCGATCGCAACGGTACCACTCTTGTCTAGGTGAACGACCCGGTTCACCCGCAACGAGATTCGGAAGGATTTACCGGAACCCGTACCGGAAATCAGAAAACACGCGCGAAAAAGTCACGGACGCACTCCTAGCCTCCGAAACAACTCCAGATCGCGCCGATCCGAACACAAACGATGTCCGAAATAAAATTTCGAACACAGCGGAGTCGGACACTCCAAGAAATTAGATCCGAGACCCAAGAAGAAGGATCTGAAAGGTCCGGGATATTACACCAGCTCTATCAACCGCCAAGATCGGCATTCCGCCCTAGGTCCCAGTATTCCAGAATCACCAGTACCCAAGATGGGCATCCAGCCCCGGGTTCTAGCTCCAGCAACACCCAAAACGGGCTGCCAGCCCCGGGTTCTAGCATCATCAACACCCAAGACGGGCGTCCCGCCCCAGGTCCCAGCTTTATCAACACCCGAGACAGGCATCCGGCCTCGGGTCCCAATTTTATCAGCACCTGAGAGGGGCTTCCAGCCCCGGGTTCCAATTTCATCAACGCCCAAGACCGATATTCAGTCCTGGGTCCCAACATCATCAGCACTGGAGATGGGCTTCTATTCCGGGGTCCCAGCTTTGTCAGCACTCAATACGGGTTTTCAACCCCCGATCCTACCCTCATCAGCTCCCAATACAGGCTTTCAACCACGGGTTCCGGTGACAACTCCAATGGCCTAAGTGAATGCCAAGCTCCAGGTCTCTACTCTGTCAGCCCCAGCTCGGGCATCGAACTCCTGAGTTCTGGCTACACCGACACTCACCAGAAGCGCCATGCTCCAGACAACCCTGGACCAGGTTCGTTCAGTCCACCACATTGGTGCTGAGTCAACCTCGGCCCTGCAAAAAAAAAGGGGTGCCATAGCGGCTACAAAAATGGGTGACCCACCGTCGCCGCCCTTGCCTCCAGAGGACAAGGCGGGACTTAAAGGAGTAGATGCACCAGTATCACACCGGGGGCAACCACCCCGATCCAGTATCCAGCCTTCCAAGCCCAAGCAAGGGGGCAACTCCAAGGAGGAGCGTCGGTCCTCACTCAAATGAATATGGGTCATTAGAAAAGAGGCCCAACCCATTCGAAGGTCCCGAGTCAAGATATCCCGTTACTCACCAGAATGGCTCCAAGCTCAAAAGCCATCCGAGCGGTCGTCGGCTCAAGATCTTACTATCCAGTGAAGCATCCGTCAAGGTGGACTTCAGTTCTTGATAGACTGGGGGCACTGGTCCACCCTTAGGAGCACCATGAAGGGAAAGGGGCAATGCGAATCATCAATAACACTGTAAAGGTGTTCGCATGCTACCCCACTGACATCAACCAGTAACTCGGGAGGCCACCCTACCTACTGTAGACACGCCAAAATTGACGCTTTGTTGATTAAATCTCATGTCACTATGTTAACGCTCCAAAGTGAACTTCAATATTTCTATAATATAAAGTTTTTCTATTTTTGTGTGGTTTCGTGATTTATTCTTGCATTTTTGGTGATTCACGACCTGATGAAGGGCGTGTTTTAAATAGTGACCTAATCTGGGGCGTGTTCTTAAGAAAGGACGACCACAGATACGGGCGTCAATTCCTGGTATTTTACGAGTCCCAACTAATTGCAAATCAGTGATTAACGTCCTTCCTCATGGCGTGTTATTAATCAACGCCTTTGCTTCAGACGTCTTTTGAAATTTTCAAATAAAGAAGGTTTTATTACCCAAATTGAATCCAGGAAGTGACGCCCTGATCCTGGTCGTGTTTTGAATTAACGTCCTTGGGCAGGTCGTCAACTGTTGAATTGACGCCCTTCGGTAGGTCGTGTCTCACTCCTTTTCGTGTCCTTCCTAAACTCGTCTTTCCTGAAGAGTTCCCTGCCTTTCTTGGTCACCTTGCTCGATCTGGGAACTAGAGTCCTTGCCTTTGATAACCACTACCTATTCTTATCTTCCGAATCTGTGTCTATCTTTGATCGAGACCTTATAAAAGGACTCCTCCCTGATCGATCTCGCGTGAGTTTTTACACACAGAAGACAGAGCACAGAGAGCATACAGCAGAGAAGAGTTTTCTTCATCCGTGCGATTTCTTCATCGTTTTCCTCTGCTTCTTGCTGCTTTGTTGGTTCTCCCCTTTACTGTTTACAGGAACAACAGGGGTTCCTTCTCTTTTGTTTATAATTGTCTTCATCGCATCATCACGTCCATCGTGTTGTTTTTTTTCTTCTGTTGCATTAGTACTGCATCTCCTCTCCTCACCCTTAATTCTCTAGGGGTTTTAAAACCAAAAAAGAAAAAAGGTGCACATGCTATATTCATATTTCATCATCATATTGTTTATTTGGATTGATACTACACTCACTCTTGGCTGCTCCACTTTTTCTTTTATTTGTTTGTTCTTCGTTTCAAGGTAATCAACAAGGAAAGCCCCCTTCATCGGCCGGCCGATAGAAGGTGGAGGAAGGAATTCACATCAATCCCGCATCTTATTATCACTAGGTATTCGCGATCATCTTTTCTTGTTATTGAGGTAACCCCTCTGGCGATCACTCTCCTTATTAGCACCACGTGCTCTCTTACTCCTTTTTTTTCACTATTCTTCTTATTATTCTTCATATTCTTATTATCACTCTTATTCCCCTCTAAGAGTGGATTTTTACATGATCCACAAATTGGCGATCACGGTGGGACTTCCACTGTTTTTCTTTTGATTACCATCTCCTCTTGGCACCCACTTGTGCCCTTTCCCCTTTGGCACCCACGCGTGCCCTTTCCCTTTGGTACCCACGGTACCCCTCCTTTGTGCCCCACGGGCACCCTCCACTGTGCACACTGCACACTCCCGGGATCAGCCAGTTTGTGTTTAAATCTACTACTGTTGTTGAATTAACGCCTTTCACAAAGGCGCCTTTTTATTTAACGCCTTCAGCCAGGGCGTCTTTTCTCTGTTTAACGCCTTCCACGGAGGCGTCTTTTATCATATCTGCTGCTTCTGTGAATTTGCGCCCTCCTCTCGGGCGTCTTTTTATTTGGCAGCGCCTCACACCAATGTGCGTTTTTTCGATCGTGCGCACCACTTATATTTGACACCCTCTGGCAGAGGCGTCTTTATCAGAGTTAGCGCCCCACATCAAGGCGCGTTTTTGCATTGTCCGAGAGACCCTCCCAGAATTCACGACAGCCACGCTGTCGTCTCTTTTGTTAGTAGCGACTGCCTCCAGGTCGCCTCTTTCTGTGTGTTTACAGAACCTTACTGTTTCCATCTATTCATGCTGGATTCATGCTTACCTTGAGCGTTTGATCATATTGCTGTGATTGGCTTATCTTATACTGCATTTTGTGGCATTTGGTTGAGAGACCTCCTCTCTCCACACTAGGATTCCACGCACCTTTCTTGGAATCAGGACAACCCTCCATTGAGCATTCCGTCTCTTTGGACCGGAAATCCCTTTTCCAAGACCTCCATAAGTCCCCGCACCCGTGGATTCCCTCACGGACGCTGGGCCGGTTGTACCCTTGAAGTACCCGGAGTTTAGAAGAACCTATCGTTGGTGAGAAAAGAGAAAGAACCTAGTTGACACGGAGGCTACACTTGGATCCAAACTAGGTTTCACTTTGCAAAGAGGAGCGAATTATTCTGCAAATTAATCCACCTTAATCTCAAACCTAACACTAAAATCTTGCGTTCATCCCAACTTGTTTGCATAACTTGATTGAGTTGAATTGTTTAAACTTGTTTGAATTGAGGGATTGTTGTGTGATAATTCATTCGTAAAGCCTTCTCTCTTTTTAAGCATGCAACTCCGTTCAGGTAAGATTATCAACATGGCAAGCTACGGATATTCCTATGATGATGTGGAAGAGAACGTTTTTGGTCAATCATATGAGGTTCCCCAAGATTCTATCTATCATGAAGGGAATTACCCTCCTCCTCATTCTCATTATCCTCAAGTTCATGTGGTTGATACCACTACTCAAGAGGTGGTGCCCTCTTCTCAGGCTTTACCCTCCAACACTCCGGGGAACCCCTCCCCGTCCTTCAATGTTACCGATTTGATTAATGCCCTATCTCAATTAGATGACTCCCAGCGGCAAGCAGTTCAGGCCGCTTTGAAAGGGAAGTCCGTTCCCGCTTCATCCTCCAATCCCCCTCCGGCCGAGAGTGGCCATCACCTTACTAATGACCAAGCGGTCTTGCACAAACCCCCCTCTTGTCCACCGACCCCTGCTGCGGCCATGCCGGCCCAACAGGCGAGCTACTCAGCGGCTAGGCCTCAATTCTGTCAACCTCCCCAAATTCTAAGGACGCCTATGCCAAACACCTTCATTCCAAACTCGGCCCCGGTTGAGTCAGACACTAATGCTTTGCTCCTTCAGAAATTGGCCATCATGGAAGAAAAACTCAACAAGGTTACCGCTGCCAAGAATTCCCCAGAAATCTCCCTTCCTACATTGCCAGTTTTTCATTTACCACCTTCTGAGATGCCGAACTTTCGACGATACAATGGAACGGGTAATCCCTTTATCCATCTGAAGGATTTTATGTATGAAACGTCCTTTTGGCAGGGCAACAAAGCCTCCTTGGCTTACTTGTTTAGAAGATCCTTAGAGGGGCCAGCCCTCAAGTGGTTCTATTCCTTGGATCCTGCAGATGTTAGTGATTTCGATGTGGTTCAGAAGAAATTCTTACAGAAGTATAGGGACAGGGTTGGACCCTCCCTTTCAGTTACAGATTTGGTTGCAGAGAAAATGAAGCCCGAGGAGGACTTCATCATATTTGCTGATAGATGGCGGTCAATGGCCGAGAAGTTGAAAGATACCTTATCAGAACCGGAACAGGTTAAGATGATTATATCCAATGCAACCCCTCAGTTCCGGCATATATTGGCTATGAACAGATTGACCACCATGGAGGAGCTTTATGAAAGAGCTCGTTACATTCAGACCCAAATGAAAGATTCACCCATCATGGGCATGTTTGAGCCAAAACCAAGGTTGGTTAAAAAGAATACAAATGTCAACAATAGCGGGCCCACGACTGAGGGCACCGTCATCAATGAGCAAGTTGGCGCGGTCGGCAATCCCACACCTTTTCGCCAATCTAACCCACGACCTCCGCCACCTCCATTACAAGGCACCCTCTTTACTTCACCCCCACAACACCAATTTACTCCTCAACCTTCCTTCGCTCCACCACAAAACCAAGCACCCCGTGCTGACCCTTCAGCTCCGCAACAATACCACCAAGTACCGCCACCCACTTATGGACCGCAACAACAATAGCAAAGGAGACCACTTGGCCCCAAAAGGGCCCATTATCCGCCATTGCCAGAAAGTCTCCCGGATATTTTCAATGCCTTAATGGCTGCCAACTTGCTCATGTTACCAAAGGAAAGGGCAGTGTGGCCCGCTAATGTTGACACGTCCCGCTACTGTGTCTTCCACCGCTCCCCTGGTCATAACATTGATCGTTGCTTCCACTTCAAGGACTATATTTTTGACTTAAATGACCAGGGTGGCATCAACTGGGATGAGATGAGGCAGTTTATTGCCACCATGAAAGAAAGAAGGCCTTCTCGGCAGCAACAAGCTCAGCAGCCACAGCAACCAGCTCCACAGCAGCAACAGCAAGCTCCAGCACCTCAGCAGGATATGGGGATTGTCCACAATCCACTGCCGGAGCACCCGCCAAACCAGCACGTAAACCCTGTCACGTCTCTCCCTGAGGTGGAGAGAGGGCAGGGGTGGCATGAAGAAAACACCTCTGTCGGGGCATTTAATCATAATTCAAATCAACCTCCGCGCCTTTTGCGTACCCTTTCTTCTTCTTCTACCCCCCAATTGAGCCGATCCCTTCTGCGCCCCGTTAATCCACCTGCTCCCACCAATTCTCCAACCTTGCCAACCCGATCCCTTCTTACCCGTTTACCGCCTCCGCAACCTACCACGCAGCGAACTCCGCTATCCACCACCAACCCTTCACCTTCGCCGTCTAGACTACTCCTTATCCGCCCGTCGCCAGCACCCGCTGCACCCACCACCACTACTCCTCCATCGGCAAGGAACCCTCCACCATCGGCCCCCCCATCTTTTATACCCAGATCTCTCCTCATTCCACCCCCCAACTCTCCTCGCATTCGGGTATCCCTTTCTACTCATACGCCTCCTGCGGGGGCATCTTTGTCAAACTCTTCATCAATGCTCCCTACAGGGACTCCCTCTGCAAACACCCCTCCACCACTTCTTAACGCCAATACACCCTCCTCCTCTTCCAACCCCCCTCCTCCTTTACTTGCCCCGATAGAGGTACGACAAAACGTGGCACCACTCCGCAGTGGACGGATGTTCCAACGCATTTTTCCCCAAAGAGAGCAAGAGCCCGCGCAGGGGCCGAATGAACAAGAACAAGAGTCAGTGCCAGGAACTCAGTATGATTTGTTAAAGCACTTGGACCGAACTCCAGCGAGGATTTCAATTCTGGAATTAATCAAAAGGTCCACCACTCACCAGCTAGCTCTGAAAGAGTATCTGCAGAAGGTCATGGTCAATGAAGACATCCCAGTTGAGCAGATAGTCACAGTTTTAACGCCCGCTAGCAGTCAGCCGGTGATTACTTTCCATGAACATGAGTTGGCACCACTCCCAGCAAGAAAGTACGCTCTATGCATCACAGTTGATATCAATAAGGTGGCTGTTAAGCAGTGTTTGGTGGACACTGGTGCATCTATCAATGTGTTGCCACCTAGCACTTTAAAGTTGTGTGGCATTCCGGAAAGCCAAATTCGGCCATCTACTATAACAGTCACTGCTTATGATAATACTAAGAAGCCTCCCCTAGGCATGATCACACTGAAAGTCAGTTTGGGTCCGGCCACAATCACGGTCGATTTCCACATTTTGGACATGGATCCAACTTTCAATGGCATTCTGGGCCGCCCCTACATTCAACAGCTCGATGCAGTGCCCTCTACAAATCATCAGTGCCTTAAGTTTCCACACAAAGGCCGCGTCATCAAAGTTACCAGTATGCCAATTCTACCAGAGGAAGATATACACTTGACTTCATCAGTTCCTTCTATTTGGCCTGCCAACAAGCCGTTGCTATCAATACTAGACCTCCCTCATCCACGGCCAATGTCGCCCGAGACAGTCACGACAGTTGCTATTACACCCTTGCCTTCCAAGGAGAAGAAGAAGAAAAGCATGATAAACACCCCTAGTTGGAAAATTCTAATGAAAATGGGGTATCAAAACGGCAAAGGTCTGGGTGCCGGTTGTCAAGGTAGGACTAGGCCTATTAAGCCTCAGAAATTGATTACAAGAGGCGGCCTGGGCTACAAAGGGTCGGGCAAAAATGAAGATGAGCCATGGGCAGTTATGACATCCACCTTGAAGACAGATCGCCAGCCGCTTACTTGGACATTAAAGACACATTTTGTCATGGGTGGCGTTCAGAATAATGAGCAGACTACAATAATCACCTCTATTCTAGACTATCAAGATGTTCATGCAAGACAGTTTGCTCGTCATATTGCACCATTGGTCACTTATAAAGCCCTGGAATCTCTAAGGCCCGATAAAAGAAGGAAGATGGATGACCCAGAGTGTGATTGGTACAGATGGTTCGATATGTATGATATTACTATTGCTTTGAGCCGTCTCTTTATGCCGACTGATCCGGAATGGCCGCCACTAATACATGAATTGATTGAAATGCCGGCTGCGATTACAGATAAGAGGCAGTTGCTGAGTGATTATACGGACACTGGAGAGCCAGATGTTCCATATGAAGAAGGATTTACAATAGACAGGCTGTGGGCCGGCCTCTTTTCCTTCACTTCTATGCATCCGTCTCTTCTAGCTTCCCTACATTCTCAATTATTCTCTCGCGTGCCGAGACCGCCGCCAACTCTGGTTAGCTTTTCTCCAGATCCACTGCAGATTTCTCTCCCGATTCCTCCTTTGCTCCTCGAGCAATTCTCCAAACTCTCCATCACACCCCCACGCGGGTCATCTCTAATTCAATCTTTCTCCAAGCTTTCAATCTCCACTCCTCCTGTTATTCTCCCTTCACAATGTTTTCTTCTGGAAAAGGAAAATAAAAATAAGGATAAAGATAAAAACGAAAAAAAACGCCAAAATCCTAATTTTCCAACCCTCCATCTCCGTTGAGGAGACTTCTTATCTCTTTTCCGAGTGTGTCCCGACCCAGGGGCCACTCTTCCATGATTCATTGATAAATCCTTTCTTCCCCTCTGGTGAGGGGTCTCCATCTGTATCTCCTTCTGTATCCACTTTTTCACCTCCTTCCTCTTTTTCAGCTTATTTTAATCAAGCTAGTTGTTCTTCTTCTTCTAATAAAATTCTTGGGGTAGATCTTCACAAGAAATCCAAGGGTAGGCAGATTCCGCGTAGATTTCTGTTGGAGCTAGCCAGAAGGTGCCAGGCTTGTTTAGCCCTTCCTGAATTCGTGGAGAATCCGGTTATCCTGCCAGAGTTGGAATATGAGGATGCTAATGTTTCTTATGAGGGTTTAGGTGTCTACGAAATCATGAATGATGAAGACCCTATTGAAGAGGGGGATGAAAGTTATGAAGAATATGAGGACGAGGCTGATGCCTTTGCCAGTGGCATGAGAAGATTCGACGAACCATCAGCCTCAGTAGAAGAGCCTACTAAAGAAGTTAATTTGGGTACCGAGGAAGACCCTAGGATTGTCCTCATCAGCAAGAATTTACCGCCCTCCGAAGAGGAGGCGCTTATTTTGGTACTTCAAGAATACAAGGACACGTTTGCGTGGAGTTATGAGGATATGCCTGGATTAGACCCTGCGCTCGTTGAACATCGGCTTACACTTAAGCCAGGGTCTGTCCCGATCAAACAACGGTTGAGACGTTTCCACCCTAACATGGCTTTAAAGATGAAAGAAGAGGTCGACAAGCTTCATAAGGCTAGGTTTGTTAGAGTTGTCCTCTACCCCAACTGGGTGGCTAACATCATCCCGGTTATGAAGAAAGATGGCAAAGTTCGGATTTGTATAGACTTCCGGGATCTCAACCGTGCGTGTCCTAAAGATGACTTCCCCCTCCCTCATATCGATGTTCTGATTGATAATACAGCATGATTTGAGACTCTCTCTTTCATGGACGGTTTTTCAGGTTACAATCAGATTCGCCTGGCTGAAGAAGATCAGGAGAAAACATCATTCACTACACCATGGGGTACATATTGTTATGTCATCATGCCCTTTGGACTCAAGAATGCTGGAGCTACCTATCAGAGGGCTATGATAGCGATTTTTCATGGCATGATTCATATTTATATTGAAGTGTATGTGGATGACCTGGTAGTGAAATCAAGGACAAGGATTGAGCACACTGGGGTTCTAGCTAAGGTCTTGCAAAGATCATGAGAGTATCAATTGAAAATGAACCCCAAGAAGTGTGTATTTGGTGTATCATCAGGGAAGTTGCTTGGATTTATTGTTAGCAAAAGGGGAATTGAAGTTGATCCCAACAAGGCAAAGGCCATCAGAGATATGCCTCCTCCCAAGAATTTGAAGGAAGTTCGAGGATTAATCGGGAGGTTGCAATTTATTCACCGCTTCGTCTCCCAGCACTCACAACGATGCAGGCCGTTCTACGAGCTTACTAAGTCGGGAGTCAAGTTTAATTGGGATGACAAGTGTCAGGCAGCTTTTGACGGATTGAAGGATTATTTGGCCAATCCTCCTGTCCTGAGACCGCCGATTCCAGGCAAACCACTTATTCTCTATGTTTCTGTCCTGGATGACTCTGTAGGTGCTGTCCTAGCTCAAGTGGATGAAGAAGGGAAGGAAAGGGCAGCATACTATTTGTCTAAACTTCTAAACCCTTGTGAGCAGAGGTACTCAGCCATAGAGAAGACTTGCGCTGCTTTAGTCTGGGTAGTTCAGAAGTTAAAACACTATTTCTTAGCTCACGAGGTTCACCTCATTGCTCGCATGAATCCAATTAAATTCCTCCTTGAAAAATCTATCCTCACTGATCGATTAGCACGTTGGCAAAGCTTCCTCTCCCAATTTGACATCACTTACATTCAACAGAAAGCTATCAAAGGCTACGCCATTGCCGAACACCTTGCTCATCACCCTCTCCCCCGCTTTGATCCTGTCAATTCGGAGTTTCCAGACGAAGAACTGATGTCCATTAATCAACCCCATGATCCTATGTGGACATTACATTTTGATGGAGCTCTAAATTCCCAAGGAAGAGGGATCGGCATGGTTCTTTTAACACCGGAAGGGGTCACCATCCCATTTGCTGCTCGGCTCACTTTCCCTGTCACGAACAATATAGCTGAGTATGAGGCCCTGTTGGCTGGTCTTCAAACCGCTCATCAATATGGTGTCACTCACTTGCGAATTGTTGGTGATAGTCAGCTTATTCTGCGCCAGGTGCTTGTCAAGTGCCGCACTATCAACCCTAAGCTCAAACCCTATCAGGAACTTGCTTCAGCTTATGCCAAACTTTTCACCAAGTTGATCTTTGTTCATGTCCCTCGAAGCCAGAACATCCTAGCTGACGCTCTTGCCTCTTTGGCTTCTGCTCTAGTCTTCCCTCCTGAGCGTGATTTTCATGTTCCTTTGATTCATCAGCGTGACACTCCAGCTATCAAGGATCGTGCATTCCTCGATATTAGGGATAAGGTGCTCGAGAGGGTCAGGCAGAAGGAAGCTCTTAAAGGCAAAGAGGTCATGTTGTTAGATTGGGAAGAAGAGTTGGCTGATGAAGAGAAACCTTGGTATTATGAGATTGCCAAGTATTGTAATGATCAATCCTATCCCGAGGAAGCCACTGTGGAGGAGAAGAAGGCAATTAGAAGAGTGGCTCAACGTTATGTTTTGGTTGGAGGTGTGCTCTACAGAAGAGGGCTCACAGGTGTTTTATTAAGATGCCTCGACGATGATGAATCTTGGAAAGTTGTGGAGAGGCGCATTCAGGAGTGTGTGGTGGTCATGTGAATAGCCAGATGTTAGCTAAGAAGATCCTTAGGCTAGGCTTCTATTGGCCAACTCTAGAAGAGGATTGCTTCATCTATGTTCGAAGGTGTGTTAAGTGCCAACTGCACGCCAACAAAATTCATTCTCCTGCTTCCTCACTCCATCCTATGTCCTCCCCATGGCCTTTCTCCATGTGGGCTTTTGATATCATTGGACCTCCTGGTGATTCGAACCTCCTGACCAAGCAAAAGTCGTTCATCCTCACGGCAACGGAATACTTCACCAAGTGGGCGGAAGCGGAAGCTTACGTGGAGATTAAAGCGTCAACAGTCTGCAAATTCATAATGAAGAACATCATCGCGAGGTTCGGCATCCCGAGTACCATCGTCACCGACAATGGACCTCAATTTATCTCTCAAGAGCTCAAGGATCTCTGCAACAGGTATAACATTGCATTGCATCATTCTTCTCCCTATTATCCGCAGGGCAATGGCCAAGCAGAGGCCACTAATAAAACTTTGATCAAAATTGTTAAGAAGACGTGTGAGGCTAATAAATTTTCAGATTGGCCAGACAAGCTAGTTGAAGCTCTCTGGGCCTATCGCACTTCCATTCGTACCCCTACTGGGCAAACCCCTTTCGCCCTTACTTATGGAACGAAGCGGTAGTCCCTTATGAGATTCTCATTCCATCTTTGCGAGTACAATTGGACAAGGAACTCCCTATTGATGAGCGTCGCGATTCGCTCCTTGCTCAATTGGAACTCTTAGATGAGAAGCGTCTGGTCGCCGCTGAGCATGCGCGCGTTTATCAAAACAGGCTGTCACGTTTTTATCAAAAGAAAGTAATTGAGAGAAAATTCAAAGTCGGTGAGATGGTAATCAAGAGAATTTTCGTAAAACCTGCTGGACCTCGTTCAAAACTCCAACCAAACTGGGAAGGACCATTTGTCATAAAAGATGTTTATCCTGGCAATGCTTATAAACTGATTAATGCTGAAGGACAAGAGCTAACTCACCCTTGGAATGGTCTGTACCTTAAGAAATATTACCCCTAATCCAAAAAATAGAATTTTCCAAAATCTAAAAAAAATAGAATTTTCCAAAATCCAAAAAAAAATAGAAGTTTCCAAATTCCAAAAATATATATATATATACATTGAAAAGGGTTGCCATGGCACACAAGGGCTCAAGGTCTGAAAGGTCAAAATTCAGAATTCATTCATCAGTCTTGTTAACTCAAAAGGGGGTTGACACCCACACACATTACACACTTAAACCGTGAACTCAAGTGGTGCAGAATCCGAGGGGAAGTCAAAAAACCTGACTAAAGGTGAAGACGATGCCCATTCTTTTTCTCTTCGGCCCATAAGGGAGGAAAGGAAGTCTCGGGGTAGATCCACCAAGCCTATCCGCCGCCCTAGTAGGTGGAAGTCGGGGCCCAAAAGGGAACAAATGCCACAAAAGCCCAAGTACAATTAGGTTTATTTTTCAGCAATACAATTCAGTTCCAAAGTGAAAGTCAAATCATGAAAAGAAAAGCATGTCAAGAGGGCAAAGTCCCCGCAAGGAAAACCTTGGGCGTATGCATGCAATAAATAAGGCAAAAGGCAACAAAGTTTCCCTACGCCAAAGATCGAACCCCAACAGGCATAGGGTAAGGGGAAGTGGTTTTATCTAGAGTTTCTCAGAATCTCTTATGGGCTTCCTTATATCTTCGTTTTCTTTGTGGTAAGTCGTAAACCAGCAGAATGGTCAAGGCCAACCTAGGAGATTGCACCATGCGAAATCTCGGGTATAAGTTAACTATCGTCACGTCACCCCCCTTTTTGATTAATCAAGAAAGACCAACGAATTTTAAATGGTGACCGTGTAGGATTAAGAGCCCGAGGTGGCTTTGTCAACCCAAAGAAAAAAGAATTAACGCCTTTTATTAAGGCGCTTTTTATTGAATTCACGCCTTTATTCAGGTCGTCTCCTTCAAAATAACGCCCACATATATGGTCGTCTTTTCAGCAATCCAAAAAAAAACATTTTTCAAATTCACGCCGTCACCTAGGGCGTCTTTTATTTGAATAACGACCTAATCTAAGGCGCGTCTTTTGAAAAAAATAAATAAATAAAAAATATATAAAAGAAAAGAAAAGAAGAAATAGGATTTATTCTTCATGTGTGTGCTTGCATTATTGCATAGAGCATCTTGATTATTGATTGCATACGTATGCTTGCGTGTTGCATCTCCCTTTATTGGTTATTTCATTTGCCTTATTTGATTAAAGGCTTGGCCCCTTGACTCGCTATCCAGGTCACAAGTAAAGGCACCCCTTGCTTATTGAGCAAGGGGCCAAGTCGAACAGATGAATTAACCTGTTTATTTAAGTGTGAACCACAGCTACTAGTACAGGGCAAAGTAAAAGCGAACACGAAGAACGGGAAAAGAAGCGAAGTACACAACCACAAGTACACAACTACACAAGTGCTCAGGTAACAAAAATCTCAATCTCATATATATATACATCATGAATATGAGTACAGGTGTGAGGGTGGAGGAGTACAAGTAAGTCTCTCAGCTCTCGCCTCCACCCTCCTCTCTCCTACTCTCTACCTCGTCCTCGCCGTCCCGAGGAGGCACTGGTGGAGGGGGCATGGGCCCCCGAGAAGAAGCTGGAACTCGAGCCTGGCCCCCTGCCTCGCTCCTCTCTCGAAGAGAAGAACCCGCCACAAAGGTGGAGCTAGTGAAGGAGTACCCCGCAGCACGAGCTCGCTCACGCCCGTGCTGGAGACGCTCCTCAGCAACTCGTAGACGCTCCTGAACAAGGACCAGCTGCGTCCTCGAGTCTGCCAGCTCACGCTCGTGTGCTACCACCAGCTCCTGGTACCGGGCACGCTCTGACTGCTGTAGCTCCTGGAACCGGGCACGCTCTGACTGCTGTAGCTCGTGGTGACGGGCACGGTTCGCCAGGTGCTCCTCTCGCTCTCGAGCACGCTCTCGTCGCTCCTGCTTGAGGGCAACCCACAGCTCTGCCACGTCCTGAGGCAGCTCCTCCCGTCGCCTCAAGGACCGCTCCAGCTCTGTAATCCGCTGCTCACGGATCGCCAGCTCTGTCCTGGCCAGGGCAGCCTGGGTACGTGCCGCCTGTAACTGTCTGGTCTGCAAACAGGTAAACAAATCATCAGTTCCACAGTTCAAATTCATGAAATAAGCAATGCATGACGGAAAGTAAATCACTCACCTGGGCAGTCATCGCCTGCTGTCCCTCGCAAACGCAAGCAAGAGCGGCTCGAAGCTCCTCAGTCTGAAAAATGAATTTTATCAGTGCATAATTATATAATCAGTAATTGAATAAAGGCTTGAGTTTTAGAAATTTACCCGTGAGGCGAGGTCGCGCTCTGCAGCCTCGGCCCGAGCCACCGCTCCCGCTAGCTGCTCTGCTAGTTCGGTCACCTCTGCACTGGGTCCCCTCGAGCTAGAGGCCTCTCTCGTATCTCTCCCTACGGCTCCCTGCTGGGCACGCTGCATTCATTGAAGTCGTCAGTGGTTAATCATCAATAATTCAATAAAAATTCATTTGCATATAGAAATAATTTAAACACTCACCAGGGTCTCTAGGTCGGCCCGTGTGGCGGCCAGCTGGTCCTCCAGGCCGTGTAGGTGGGCCTGGGCATCCATCGCCGCTATGTCCCGTGCATCCTGCATCCATTTCATATTAGTCACATGATAGTCACATAAGCATTTGCATTCAATTTAGAAATAATTGCATTCATACATACCCCTAAGACCCTCATCTGGGGTCGGCCGGCGTATACCTCCCAGTAGCGTCGGAGGTACTCGGAGCTGTCAGTCGCCTGGGAGGTGACTCGGGTCCCGCCTCGCCGCCAGTCGGCGTACTGGTCCTCGAACCGCACCCTCCAGTCGATCGCCTTCGTGCGACCGCGCGTCTTCTTCCCGATCCCTCGTGGCTCCCCGACCTCTACCCACTCCTGGTGTAGGCCCAGGGTCCTCATCACCAGTCTAAGCCGTAACGGCTCGATCTCGCTCAGGCAATGGACCCAGAGCTCATGCCCAAAACGAGGCCGCCCCGCTACGACCCACGGCTGGCCCTCGTCAGTCATACCCTCGTAGGGCCTCCATCGCACCTGCATCCAGAAACATGCATGTCATCATCATTCCATCATCATCATAATCATAATCATAATAAAATCAAATAAAAAATGCATCATTCATACCAGCGAGGGAGGGAAGTCTCGGAACTCTCTCCGTAGCACCCACAACTCGTAGCCGAGTGGGGCACCAAAAACCACTGGCACCCAGCGCCGTGCTAGAGGAAAAGATCCCTCACCTCCTGGCCGTGGGTCAGCACGCCCCATGGGCATGTATAGGTGGCTCCAAACCTGCATCCATGCATAGCATTAGTGAGGCATTCGCATGCATAATAAAAGAAAAGAAAGAAGAGAGGAGAAATACATACCTGAAGAAAAGGTGAGAAACCACTGACGGTCGTCTCTCGTCCTGTTCCCGTGGACAGGTCGGCTAGTAGGTGCGCCAGCAGTGCCGCTCCCCAGGCGTATCTGCCGACTCCCTCTAAGTCCTCGAGAATGCCCAGGAATCGGCAGTTGATGACGTCGCCCTTCGTCCCGAGCAATAGCCTCCCGAGCAGCAGCAGTAGAAACCTCCTCAAGTCCCGGTCTGCTCTCTCCCTGTCAGCTGGGTCCTGGCAGTAGACCGCCCTAGCCCTGTCTATCAACCTCTGTGAAAACTGCTCCAAGGACTCCCCTGACCTATGCCTAGCATCCCCTAAGCCCATCACTGTAGTCAGGTCGGTGCGGAAGATAGTCCTACACTCGCTAGGTGTCTCGTAGACCATCTCTAGCCCTAGCAGCCTCTGGGCAACCTCGGTATAGTCTGGTAAAGTGATCCCGCTCACTGCCTCCCCGTCTACCCTAAGTCCAGTGATCCTAGCTACATCCTCTAGGGTAGGAACCATATGTCCCCAAGGCATCAGGAATGCCCGGCTAGTCCTATCCCATCTCTCCCTCAGAACCTGGATAAGTGGTAGGTCGGGTCTGACTGGCTCTATGCTAAGGAAGGCCCCGAACCCCATAGCATCTACCCTGGCTCTCTGGAACTCGGGGAGGCCGTAATATGCTGCTCGGACCATGACCCAGGAGATCCGTGTCCTCATCAACCCCTGCACACATGAGGAAAGAGATTTTGGTTTAATTGTTCAATTATTCTTGTTGAAATTCACTTAATTGCCTTGGTTTGAGATGTTGATGTTTGATTTAATTAACGACCATCCCAAGGTCGTGGTTTGTTTAATTGGCGCCCCTGAGGAGGGCGTGGTTTCTAAGAGAGCATTGAATTAACGACCTACCCTAGGTCGTTGTTTATCTAAGAAACGCCCCGGTGGGAGGCGTGGTTCTGAGGTTAATTTCTAAATTCCTAAAAGGATTTTCAATTGACGCCCGTCCCAGGGTCGTAATTTCATTAAGTAACGTCCCTGTGTAGGGCGTTTTCTGTTAAAATGGATTTTGGGTTTTAATAATTTATTCGGGAATTAATGAAATGGACGACCATCCCTATGGTCGTTATCTGTTGAATTGACGCTCCGATGGGGGGCGTTGTTTTCCAGGGTTGTGAAAATAAAATCAAAAACAGCATGCGATATAAATCATGGAAAAATACATAATTGAACAAATATGCACGGAATTAACAGCATGATTGATATGAAAAAAATATATATGATGATAATTTGAATGGACGACATGCTCTAGGGCGTGTTTTCATAATGATAATTATTTTTTAGGAAATAAAATGAATTCACGACCGCAGATATGGGCGTCTGTTCTTTAACTCACGACACCCCTGGGGGCGTCTTCTTTCTGAGTTGCAGGTTTTCTCGCCCGAGGGCTATGGAAATTGAGGTAAAAATAAAAGAAAAAAAGAAAAAAAATGGGAATTAGGTTGGGGGCCTACCTTGTGGCGTTTGGGTTCTTCCCGTGGAGGGCGTGGTTGCCGTGGCCGTCGAAGCTGGCCGGGGCGAGGAGCGGCCGCCGTGGCCGGCGGTTCCTCATTCCCTTCTTCCCCTCCTTGTTCTTCTTCTCCCTCTTCGCCTTCATCTTCCCCTTCTTCACTGACATTTTCTTCATCTCCCACGGCCTCGTCGTCGCCGTGTGTTTCCTCGTTGCCGGTCTCCACCACCGGAGCCTCTTCGGCCGCCGCCGGGGGAGCCTCCACGGCGTGATCGCCGTGCTCGCCGTCCAAGTCTACTACCTCTGGGGCCGAGACCCTTTGTCTCTTTTGACCACCGCCGGCCATGGCTAGGGCTAGGGGGTGAGGGGAAGAGAGAATGAGAGATGGGGGAGGGTTACGGTTAGGGTTGCAGAAGAGAAGAAAGGAAGAGGGAAAGAGAACGGAGGAAGAAGAAGAAAGGAGGGAAAGTTAAGTCGAACGGTCAAAAAGAATTAACGACTTAAGAAAGGCCGTGTATTATGGAATTAACGACTGAAACAAGGGCGTTTCTTGCTAATTGACGACATTGCTTAAGGCGTTATTTTTGTTTGCATGGGGAATGATAACCGTCGTCAGACGCATTCAATGGGGATTGATTGATGTAATGGGGAGTGATGATTACTGTTTCTAAGTAACGACTACGCTTGAGGCGTTATTATATGAAACGTGGCTTTGCTGAAGGCGTTATTTTTGGAATTTCAACGAATACTTTTTGGAATATAAATAGAATTCACGCCTTGTCCTAAGACGTTATTCAGTTAACGCCCATTGGTGTAGGCGTCAATTATGAGAGATCAATCATTGAAGACGACGTATGCTGAGGCGTCATTTATAGAAGTAACGACTATGATTGAGGCGTTATTTGCAACAGAACCGCAAGTTATTAGAAGATTTGATCAGAAACACTATGTTATTGGCTCAATCAGAAAATTATCATTGATTTATTTGGAAGAAAGATTACATTGCTTCAATGAGCTATTTTGGGCCTCAAGCTTCTTAAAGCTATTACATAAGATTTCCACTGTTCTCTGTCTTCTTCTAAGTTTTCCACAGGACGATGAGCCTTGTTGATTTTCCACAGAGCTTGGATTGTTGTGCACTCTTCTCCATCTTCATTGCTGCCGAGGTACCGTGTCTTGATCGGAGGGAGATGAGATGGATCTTCAAATACTTGCCTTGGAAGCCCGAGTTGAGGAAGGCACCGATGTGAGTTATACAGAACGAATTCTGAAGCGCCTATGAGTCGAAGGTCCGTGCCGGGAGAGAATCGTGCGCGGAGTTCTTGAGTCTTGAGTATTCCCGGGGCGCAAGTAAAAAGATTCTTTGGCATTACTTTGAGATGTTCTCTCCATTCCACTCTCTTTTTGATTTGAGGTATCCGGTTCATCACTCTATTGCTTATTCCTAATGAACCGGTCATGTAAGAGAGTGGGCTTTTTGAGAAGATTCTTGAAGGTTGTTGGGTCTCCTCGCATGGATCGAACTTGAAGTGGAGATCTACCCAACTTGAGAGTGCTAGCATGCATCCATAGATGGGTCTTCCCATTGCCGCCGAGGTAAGCCCGCTATAAAGATAGGCTAGAATTGCTGCTCCCGCTCTCTCTCCTTCCCATAGGCTCGCTACGGTGCTTAATTGGGTCTCCTCTAGAAAATCTTCCGTGGATGGAAATAGGATCGCTCCTGCCAAGCATACCACGAAGGCCTTTGCTACCCGTTCGATCTCTTCTTCTTCTTTAGCTTGATCGGATCTCTTGTACACCCAAGAAGCAAGCTTTAAGAGATTGATTCCTTTTGTAGCTTTGATTTGGTTCACTAAGTTTGGGCTGGGAATTAAACTTGTTAGTAGCTCATGTGAGGAGATTGGTCTTGGCATGATGGCCATCTTTTCCTCTTCTCCTTGCTTCATCTTCTTTAGGCCCAAGAGCATCTCTAGTTCTTCTAACAGGATTGTGGCTTCAAAAGTTGAGAAAAGGAAGGTATGAGTGGAAGGGTGCCATGTTTCAACTAAAGCTCCTATGGCAGCCCAATCAAGGTGAACTTGATCATAGTGTTTGGCATGAGTGATTAGGCCTAAGAGGTGCCATCTTGCTAAGTAGATCCTCATGTCTGAAGAGAATTTTGAGAGCAGAAGAGGCAACCACTTGACTTTTGTGAATCTTCTTGCACCCGGAATATTTGGATAATCCTGCGGAAGGCAGAAAAGGAAAAGACAGAGAAGCGGATGAATACAGAACGAAGTAATACAGTAAGAATGATGAAAAGGAACATAAAGCAAACTCACATACCTGGTTCGATGCAATTCTGTTGCTTATATGTCCGTTGATTTCTGAGAGTCTAGGAGTGGAGATCTTTGATCTCTTGATTGCCCTCTCCATCTTCTACGGTTATTTCAATGGCAGTCTACAGGAAGAACTTGAACAGTAGTAGTACCTGTTACAGAAGTAGCAGAAGAAGCAGAAATTCGACGAGCTGTTTGATTGATCTGAGGAAGATACTTCCTTTTTATAGAAGTTTGGAGAGTCTGATGCCTGTTCGAAGTTGGAAGATTGATTACAATTAGTACTGGGATCAAGCTTTTGATTCTTAGTCGGAAGCGGGGTGTTGCGAACTCCAGTTGATTAACGTCCTTCGTTAGGGCGTCAATTGTGAAATTGACGACCTTACTGGGGTCGTGTTTTATTTAGCGCCTTCCTGAGGGGCATCTCTTTCTTGAACTTTCACCTCAATCAACGCCTTGATGAAGGGCGTGTTTTATTTTTTAGACGCCCTGATGTCAGTCGTCTCTTATAAATTTGACGCCATGCACCGCAGTCGTTATTTTATTGGCTTGAAAGTTTGGTTCCTCTATGCTTTGATGAACTTAAGTGCTATCTTTTAATTGGAGTTATTTTTGGTTAAGCACTTATGATCATATTTTGCTTTGCTTTGAGAGAACTAATGAGTTTTCAAGTGCAGAAGATTGCAGAGTTCGAGGAGCGTGGGTCATGTGTCGGAGTATCATCGCTCTGTTTTTATATTTCTTTTCTGTAAGCATTGTTACTATATGGTATCTACGCTATTATAGCATATCAAGGACCTTGTGGTTCTGATGAACCTGGAATTTGAGTTCCCCTTTATCAAAAACGGTGATAATTCCAGGAGAATCTTGATCACACGGATAGGCCGTTGAGTCATTCAAGGTCTGGGACGATGGTTCCACTTTCTGAGTTGATGCGCGGACAAACGGGCTTCGGCTTAGTGTCAGCTCAGAGATTTGGATTCTTGACCAAATCTAGATGGTTTAGCAATATTATCCTTGATTATTTTCTATTTTTAGTTTGTTTTAATTTTTCTTTTAGCCCAGCATGCATCATGTAGGACTTTGAGCTTCATGCTGAAAATCTTCATATTATGGTAATAATGAAGGTCACTCGTTCTTGATTGAGTTGATATGAGATATTCCATTCCAAATTGAGTACTTTATTCTCTTTGAAGCCGCTCAGGCTAGTTCCTTGAAACTTTTCCTTTGCTGGATCTTTATCTCAATTCCCTTTATTTTTCTACAAATCCACCTTGGTTGTAGCACGTCCACATTGGCTGGTAACCGCTCTCCAATGGTGTCTCCCTGTCGTGCCCACGTGCACATTTTATTTACTTAGTTTAGTCTTCTTTATCCAGCAAATCAATGCTTCCTTGGAATCACCTAGAGTTGTTTCACTTTGAATCTTGGAAAGATTTTTCCGATGCTTAATGTCTGAGGCGTGTCACATCACACCTTGGCATCTACTTATCAGTTCGTTCCACTTCATTCCGCTTGTTGCACTTTCACTCTATTTCGTCTCACTCCCTTCCAAAGCAGACGCCAAGGCGGGGCAGCTGTAGACACGCCAAAATTGACGCTTTGTTGATTAAATCTCATGTCACTATGTTAACGCTCCAAAGTGAACTTCAATATTTCTATAATATAAAGTTTTTCTATTTTTGTGTGGTTTCGTGATTTATTCTTGCATTTTTGGTGATTCACGACCTGATGAAGGGCGTGTTTTAAATAGCGACCTAATCTGGGGCGTGTTCTTAAGAAAGGACGACCACAGATACGGGCGTCAATTCCTGGTATTTTACGAGTCCCAACTAATTGCAAATCAGTGATTAACGTCCTTCCTCAGGGCGTGTTATTAATCAACGCCTTTGCTTCAGGCGTCTTTTGGAATTTTCAAATAAGGAAGGTTTTATTACCCAAATTGAATCCAGGAAGTGACGCCCTGATCCTGGTCGTGTTTTGAATTAACGTCCTTGGGCAGGTCGTCAACTGTTGAATTGACGCCCTTCGGTAGGTCGTGTCTCACTCCTTTTCGTGTCCTTCCTAAACTCGTCTTTCCTGAAGAGTTCCCTGCCTTTCTTGGTCACCTTGCTCGATCTGGGAACTAGAGTCCTTGCCTTTGATAACCACTGCCTATTCTTATCTTCCGAATCTGTGTCTATCTTTGATCGAGACCTTATAAAAGGACTCCCTGATCGATCTCGCGTGAGTTTTTACACACAGAAGACAGAGCACAGAGAGCATACAGCAGAGAAGAGTTTTCTTCATCCGTGCGATTTCTTCATCGTTTTCCTCTGCTTCTTGCTGCTTTGTTGGTTCTCCCCTTTACTGTTTACAGGAACAGCAGGGGTTCCTTCTCTTTTGTTTATAATTGTCTTCATCGCATCATCACGTCCATCGTGTTGTTTTTTTTTCTTCTGTTGCATTAGTACTGCATCTCCTCTCCTCACCCTTAATTCTCTAGGGGTTTTAAAACCAAACAAAAAAAAAGGGTGCACATGCTATATTCATATTTCATCATCATATTGTTTATTTGGATTGATACTACACTCACTCTTGGCTGCTCCACTTTTTCTTTTATTTGTTTGTTCTTCGTTTCAAGGTAATCAACAAGGAAAGCCCCCTTCATCGGCCGGCCGATAGAAGGTGGAGGAAGGAATTCACATCAATCCCGCATCTTATTATCACTAGGTATTCGCGATCATCTTTTCTTGTTATTGAGGTAACCCCTCTGGCGATCACTCTCCTTATTAGCACCACGTGCTCTCTTACTCCTTTTTTTCACTATTCTTCTTATTATTCTTCATATTCTTATTATCACTCTTATTCCCCTCTAAGAGTGGATTTTTCCATGATCCACACCTATGTCAATCAATGGTTTTGGGTGAATCCCACTGATACCCGCCCAATAGCTCAAAAGAAACTCCACCGGCATCGGCCAACGACTCAGTGGAATCCCCGTCAGCGCCAACTGGTGACACCGACAAAGCTCCATCGGGTCCTCACCGGTGGCTACCAGCAAACCATGGCGGGAGGTCTATCCCTTCAGTATTTACCATGTCCCAAGGGGTAGCAACACCCAGATGGACACTCAGTCCAAGCTCGGCTTCGGCCATCATGTTCATTAAGGCCGAGCCACCCAGACCCCAACCAAAGTCCCAGCCATCTACAACAAAGACTAGCCAGCCTTCGGATTTACCCTAAAGCTCGAGCTACTCGGTTGAGGGTTAATCCACAATCGCTTCTACAACAGCAACAAGTCATCAATGGTACAACCTACAGGCAACGTCCCCTGACAGCAACAAGCTGAGGATGACAGTTGTAAGGCTCGCAGGTATAAAAATAAAAAACAAAAAAAAAATGAAAAACATAACAACAAAAAAGGGGCTAAAAATAGAGATGCCCCGGCAAACTCAACGGCTCTCTCCATAAGGAGGTGAATGGGGGCAAAAGGCCGCAAACCCAGCTGAGGTGAAAACCCATAAGGGCATCTCAGGCAAAATCAGGTAACCCCTCGGTGTGAAAACCTGTAAGGGCGCTTCAAAAAAAGTAAAAGGGGGCCAGCTCCAGTGAAAACCCAAAAGGGCGGTGGAGCTGGTAAAAAGAAAAAAAAAATCTCTCTTCCTCACTAGGAACAGCCAACCACCTAACCCTAAATCCCTGACCGGTCCACCACAATAGTGGGTCAATATACCCTCTTTTTGGCCATCACACCACGACGATCGGCCCCCACCCTGTCCTTGACCAATACACCATCACGGTTGGTCATCTCCCTGCATCCAGGTCAATACACCATCACTGTCGACCTACCTATTTCCTCCCAATCTCACACCACCCCCATTGGCCGCTACCCCCTTGACCCAAATGCCATCACGGCCGATCAAGCCTCCACCTTGGTCATCCCCCTCCACAGTTGACCTACGTATACCCTTGACCAAACACCTCCACAGTCAGTCAAACACCTGATCTCTGGCCAAAACACCATAATAGTTGACCTACACATTACCTAGTTCCTGACAAAAACACCTTCCCGGTTGGTTAAATCCCTAACCTTTGGCCAATACGCCTCTTCGGTCGGCCTATGTTCAGTCTTGGCCTCTCGCCACCACAACCCAGAACCTCAGCCTTTGCATCACCAGAGTCGATACATTCAAGCTTCAGTACAAGCTCTAGTTGCAAGCTACACAGATCATCCAGCCTAAAGGTCTACGTGAAGCCCCAGATTGCTCAGCAATTAGCCAAGCCCTAGCAAGCAACTCCAGCATCAACACAACGGATCAACGGCAATGGTCCCATCAACAGCGTTCTTCAACGGTAGCAAGCTAAGAACACTCAGCGCCAGTCGCCGAACGACCAAGAGGCTCTCAGGTAAACAAAAAAATAAACAAAAAAAATAAATAAAAAATGGAGTTAAAAATAGAGATACCCCGGTAGACTCAGTCGTCCTCTTTCTCAAGGAGGCGGCTGGGGGCAAAAAGGCCAGCAACCCAATTGAGGTGAAAACCCGCAAGGGTACCTCAGGCAAAATTGGGTAACCCCTCGATACGAAAATCCGCAAGGGCACATCGGAAAAAGCAAAAGGGGGCCAGCGCTAGCGAAAACTCGAAAGGGCGGCAGAGCTAGTAAAGAGAACAAAAACAAAATTTCTCTCCTCCCCCCATCCGGGGCGACCAGCTACCCACCTCCCGGCAATCATATCCCCCGCCGGTTGGCCCATACCAGTCCCTGACTAATGTCCTACTCCAATTTATAAGCCCTACACCTCCCTGTCAGCCATGTACCATCATGTTTGGCCTACGCCAATCACCTAGGCTGCACACCTCCATGGTTGGCCTATACCAGTCCCCGACCAATACACCTCTCCGACTCATCATGCACTCGTCAGTTAGCCATACACATCTTTGGTTGGCTCACACCTCCTCCGGCCTCACACCACCAAGGTCGGCATATATACACCAGCAACTCATGCACCATTCCAGCCATTCATTCCAACAAACCTCAGCCTATACACCACCTTGGCGGGCCTCTAAACCATATCGACCTCGGATCCATCTATCATAAAGATCCATCAACCTAGAACTCCCAGTCATCAGCCCATCATTACTAAACCACCATGGACCCAATCATGACTCCAGCAATACGCCACAAAGACGTACCGATTTCTAGATCCCGGTCAAGACTCAAGTAATACGCCACCAAGGCTCACCAGTTCCCAGATCACCAGTCAAACTCCATGTTACCCAGCAACCAGTAAAAGACACAGTCATGGCTACAACGACGACAAGCCACCAACAACACAAACTCCAGGTCACGTCCCCTGACAACAGCAGGCTATAGACGACAACCACAATGTTCCCAGGTCAAAAAAAATAATAAAATAAAAAAAGGGGGGGTTAAAAATAGAGATACCCCAGCGGCCTCAGTCAACTCCCTCCATGGGATTACTAAGGGCAAAAATTGCCATCAACCCAGCTAAGGTGAAAACCCCTGAGGGTCTCAGGCAAAATCGGGTAACCCCTCGATGTGAAAACCCGCAAGGGCACACCGGAAAAAGTAAAAGGGGGCTAGCTCTGGTGAAAACCCATAAGGGCGGTAGAGCTAGTAAAGAGAATAAAAAAAAACTCTCTCCCTCTCTACTCCTCACTGATGAAAGTTGTCGACTGCGACATCCCGCCGACGGCAAGCTCAACATCACTCCACAACAATGGTGGCCAACACACCCCCGAGGGTCGGCCATCGCCAATTACAGTCCCAGTATTCGGCTGCACACCACAACGGTCAGCTGACCATCCCCAGTCCCCGGCTACTACGCGTTAGTAGTTAGCCTGCCAGATCCAGCTTTAGCATCCATCTCTAGCATTCGGCTACACACCTTAGTGGTTAGCTGACCAGTCCCACTCTTCCGGCTACTACGCATCAGTAGTCAGCCGGCCAGCTCTAGCTCCAGTCTCCAGCTCCAGTGTTCGGCTACACACCTCAACGGTTAGCCGTCTAGTTCTAGCCTTCCGGCTAGTACACATCAGCAGTAAGTCGGCTAGCTCCAGTTCCAATTTCCAGCTCCAGTATCCAGCTACACACCTCAACGATTAGCCGACCAATCCCAATCTCTGACTATAAAACCTCCACGGTCAGCCGGCCAGCTCCAGTCCGAGTTTTTAGCTACAACACCTCAGTCGTCAGCCGGCCAGCTCCGGTTCCAGCTGCAATTCCTGTTCCCGGCTACAACACCCCAGCGGTCAGTCGGTCAGCTCCAGATCCCTTGGCTACTACATCTCAATAGTCAGACAAATAGTTCCTATTTTTCGGCTACATATCTCAACGATAGGCCGGCGATAACATGTTAGTGACCAGTCGGCCAGCGACTGATCTTCGACTGACATACCTCAGGATCAACCAGCCACTCCAGCAACACAGGCCAACACACCCTTACGGGTCGGCCTCCAACTTCTAGTCGCCAACAACATAGGCCAACACGCCCTCACAGGTCGGCTTCCAACAACTTCAACAACATAGGCCAACACACCCTCATGGGTTGGCCTCCAGCTTCCAACGACACTAGTCGACACACCCTTACGGGCCGGCCTCTAGCCTCCACCCTCCAATAACATAGGCCAACGCACTCTCGCGAGTTAGCCTCCAGCTTCCAGTTTTCAGTCCTCCAAGTCAACACCACCTTATGGGTTGTCCTCCAGCTTCCATTCTCTAGCCACTCAGGTCAACACGCCTCATTCAGGCAAGGCCTCCAGCACCCAGCCTTCAATATCCAGCTTCCAGTATCCAATCTATAGTACCCAGCTACAATATCCAACTTCCAGTATCCAGTTTCCAGTACCTAGCTCTCGTACCTAACCTCCAGAACCAATTCAAGTAACCCAGTTTCTAGTATCCGACTCCAGTACCCCGCTCCCAGCATCCAGTCCCAGTCTCCTGTTCTAATGTCCAGATTCTAGCACCTAGCTCTTGTATCCAACTGCTAGTATGTAGCTCCCAGGATCCAGTTCCCAGTATCTAGTTTCTAACCTCCAGCTCTAGTTCCAACAACAGGCCAGCACGCCCCACATGGGCAGGCCTCCAATATCCAACTTTCATTATGCAGATTAAGTATCCTGCCGCTAGCATCCAGTCCCAGTATCTTGTTCTAGTCTCCAGTCCCCAGTCCCCAGTGTCCAATTTCCAATATCTAGCCCCTAATCTCTAGCTTCTAGCTCCCAGCTTCAAGTAACAGGCCCGACTGCCTCATCGAGGCAGGCCTCCAGCATTCAGCTCCGAGGCTCTAAGCCCAGTACCCAACTTCCAACCCCCAGTCCCCAGTCCTGGCATCTAGTATCCAACCCCAGCCTTTGGTCCCAGTATTCGGTTCCAGTCCCTAGTTCCCATCATTTAATTTTTGATTTCCTATCTCCAATTCTAGTTTCCAGCAATGGCCTAGCCTGCCTCATAAGGGAAAGCCTCCAGTCCCAACTCCCAATATCTAAAATCCTAGCTTCCCATCCCAACATCCAATGTCCAATTTCCAATCTCTAGTCCTAATTTTCAGTCTCCAGCTCCGGTATCCATTTCCTAGTCGTAGCCTTCAGTCCCAGCACCCAGTAGCCAGATTCCAGTCTCTAGTCTTGGTATCCGGTCCCGATATCCAGTTCCCAGTCCCACTAATCAGTCTCCCATCAAAACATCCAGTTCCCAATCCTCAGTTCCAGTCTCCAGCAACAGGCCAGTACGCCTCGTGCAGGTAGGCCTCCGATCCCAACTTCTAGTATCCAGATCATAGTCTCCAGTCCCAGTATCCAGTTTCCGGACTCCACGTTCCCAGTCTCCAATTTTGATGCCCAGTCTCCAGTCCCAATATCCAGTATCCAAATCCCAATCTTCATTTCCAATATCCAGATTCCAGTTTCCCGACTCCCAATTTCCAGCCTCAATACCCAATCTCCAGTCCCAGTGCCCAGTATCCAAATCCCAGTCTCCAGCTCCAACTTCCAACTTCTAGCCTCCAGTTCCTAGTTTCCAGCCCAGTACTCAGCCTTCAGTATCTGAGTCACAATCTCCAGTCCAAGTATTCAATTTTTAACTTCCAAATTCCAAGCTTCAACCTCCAGCTTCCAGCAATAGACCAACATGCCTTAGCCAGGCAGGTCTCCAGTCTGAGTACCTAGGTTTCCAACCTCCAACTTTTAGTTGCCAGCAATAGGACACTACGCCTCACAGGCAGATTGACAACAACAACCACATGAACAAGTCAAGGTGCCTTACAGACTAATATGCCTCGAAGGCAGGTGTACAACAACCCTAGACCAACACACCCCCGAGGGTCAGTCTATCACACTCTCTGAGCATCACACCACAATGGTCGGACAGCGACAATACCTTCGACAGCACCTCAGTGATCAGTCGATCGTGGTTCCCAGTCGATGCACCTCAGCGATCAGCCGAGCGGGGTTCCTAGTCGGTACACCTCAGAGGTCAACCATCACACAAGCATGTACCATCCATGATGCGGGATGGACCACGGACTCGACTCCAAGTTGATAAGCGATCCTTGGACTCTAGACAAGCTCGCGATCGCACCTTAACGAGAGAAGCGTCGGACGTGCGTGGTTGAGAAACCGGCAGTGAGCTAGGGTGGTCGACTCTCTCTCGTGCCCGGATCGGGTCACAGGACGGGTCTCGCTCTCTCGCTCACAGCGGTGAATAACAAAATATACGAGCTAGGATCCTAACATGCTCTCTAGCAGCGGCATATAGAAGTAAATACGAGTAAAGCAAAATGTCGAGAGAGGAGCGAACACGATACCTCCACGCACCGGGCGTGGGGAAGACGATCCCGGCCGAACTTGTACTCCCGGAACAGTAAATAATTAAATTACAGAAATAAATATTACTACCAAACTCCACGTAGAGAGGTAAAGGGCTACACTGTGGGACCTGGGAGTAGCGGGTTCGGGTTGACGGGCAGCGTTTTGTGTAGCTTCGGCGGCACGTATACTCACGAACGTGGGGCCCACGTACTGGTCGGTGGGGCCGAGTGGGCCCGGAGTGGCACCACTGTGATGGAGATGCCTGGAAGGACGCTCCCTGGGAAGGCGACGCGCTGGGTCACCCTGTGGAAGGCGAGGCGGCTCCGACCGTGAAGTGCGAACTTGCTGTACACGGATCTGAGCTTCTGTTTAAGACCCGCGCGCTCCGACGAAATCTGCTGCTGCGATCAATCCCGACGTCAGATCGACGCGAAATTGGTGCCGTTGGAAAGCTGATTCAAAATACTTCGACCAAGGACTGTGGAGAGAATTTGGATGGCTCTGGGTTTTTCATGGTGGATTTATGAACAGACTGACTGACAGACTTAGAAAACTCAGGATAGAAATGGATTTTCCTGAGAACAGGCGTTGACCACAACTTAAACTTCAGATCTGGGCATTTGACCCTTCATAAAAATTGGAGAGGGGGAAGTAAGGAAGATGGGGATATTTTTTGTGGAATTTATGGTGGAGGTTTGGATGGGAAAATAGATTTTCTAATACTGGTAGGTCGGATCTGGACTGTACATGACAGAACAGAAATTTGACTAAGTTTTAATTTTTTGGTGGGGGAGGAAGAACTTCTAAAATCTAGGAAAAATTTGTGGAGAGGGGATTTGGTGGGAAGAACACCCAGTCCTAATTTGGACTCAATCAGAAAAGGGGAAGGGGGTCGAACTATGGAAGAACTAGCTTACTGTGACACAGGACAGAACACAGATAGATCTGAAGGGCTGAGAATAACGAAATGAGAAAAATATAAAACGAAAGCTAGAAAATGGGAAACTTTTTTTGGGAGAGGATATTTGCGTGGGGAACCTACCCTCAAAATTTGGGCTCCATAAGATCTGTGGATTCGAAGCTAAAAATTGGACAAGGGGGCTCTGTCCTGATTTGGACAGAACTCCGGCGAGTGGCGGTGGCGGCGCGATGGCGGCTCGATGGTGGGGGCGCTGAGCTTCACACTCAGGAAGGGGGATTGGAAGGGAGGCTTCACACCTCAGAATCTGTATAAATTCATCTGCAAGGGGGAGAGAGGAGAGAGATAGGGGGCGGCCTTGGCCTCTTGGAACAAATTCCCAATAATTCTTGCATTTATTCCACTAAAAATGTGAAATACATGGTATTTATAAGAAATGTAAAAAGACTAATACTACCCTCAGATCTAGGTTAGGGGAGGAGTATACAAGGGATAGAACTAATTAATTCTCCCATGTGATTTGGAACCAACTAAAAAACCAATTTAAGGGGGGCGCCTCCTTGACTTAAGGGGTGGCATCTTGGACTTCTTTTATCATTTGTCCCCCTTGAATGGTCAATCTTTTAGAAGCCACCTAGGACCTTTGACCAGCCCCACATGGACCCCAAGATGCCACTTGGACCAATGAGGAAGGGGTGGAGGGTACTGCAGGGCCTACATGGACTTTTACACAAAAACCCAAAGATCCTTAAGGAATAACAATTTGGCTTATAAAGCCTTACAATTGTAAACCTACTTTTCCAAGGATATAAATGCAAACTAAAAGGACACAAATGCAAACAAAAATGTGCGTGATCTTGCTCTGATGTCCCCATCAATTCTCCCCGGGTGGGAAGAACTCGACCCCGTCGAGTAAGGGTGCGGCTGCTCGTGACGTCGGCGGATCCGTCATCATACCAGGGAGCGCGGAGTACGCTCCGCTCCAAGTAATCGACACCTGCTCATCCCGTATAGATTTGATATGCTCACGCTGCTGTGGGAATGAGGCTAGAGGTTGACACTCTAGGGTGGGGTCACTCTCAAAGGAGGGGGGCGGCTCAAAGACTCACTAGGAATCACCGCTGGGTCCCTATATGTGACTAGATCCGAGATAGAGAATGGTCGAGCCGATCCCAAATGCCGACAAGTCTACAACGTACGTAATAGATCCAACTTGCCTCGCACTCAAAAGGGATTGACAACGCGAGCGTACAAAAGACTGACTCGACTCAATGCATGCAGACTCACTATGCACTTGACAACAAACGGTACGAAACAGACTCACACATGACGCTAAACAAACCTACTGTTAGTCCGACTCATACATTTGCAATGGCGGACCATGACACCCGAATGTGTGCCATGCATGCATTTGACGTAACCGGAGGTTGACGTCATGGGGGACTCCTAGACATCCCGAAATGCACCACTCATGCATGGACGACCCTTTGGATTTGGGAGGTTTGGGTGGGCCAGGAGAGTTGAATGCGTCATTTGCATTACCCCTACGTGTATCTCGCCAGTGAACGGGCTTGGTAGGTGTAGATGATTCGGCCCGTGGGGAAGGGGTCTGATAGTGGACTCCTTGGAAGAAGTGGAGTGAATATGATAGCTCGGGAGGTTCACTAGTGAAGGGGTCAAAAGGGTCAAAGAAGGTATGACCCCTCAAACTGGGCTCCCATAAGTCATGATCCCATATTTGGAAATCTTGAAAGTGTAGGTGGTCACCTTCGTGCACTAGGGTATAGGGGACGGTGATCTCATATAGGATGTAGGGTTCCTCTCTCGGGGTAAATGGAATGAAATGAGGCTCAGCCAACAAGGGAAGGAATAGGAGAATCTCTGTGGTGACAGAACCCACGGTGCACATGGAGGTAATGGACCCTACGGCGGGGTGGGTGAAGCTACGACTTGTGGGTTGGTGGAAGCCTTGGGCCAACATATGAGTCAACTTCATTTGCGAGTCTAATCCCATAACAAGGTCATCCAGTGTATCAACATGGTGACTAGACCAGAATGTGGTATGTAATGAGTTGACCGTCACTAAAGGTAGGGTGGGGTCCATGGATAGATAGCAAGGTGGGACCAAGCCATTCTTGAGCCAGCTAAGTAGGGGCTCGACAATGAATAGCGTTCCCGTTAGAAACACAGGTGGCTCGGACTGAGATGGCTCCAAATAAGGTGGTTCTGAATAAAGATCGGATGTAGATGGCAATGGAGCTCTAGGGGAGAGGTTTCTCGACTGGGATGAGGGAGGCCGTGGGGTAGGCTGTTCGACCGGCTCGGGACTCGGCTGGGAAGTAGATGTGCGCCGTAGGGCAGCATCTTGATGAGGGCATCTCACAACGCTCTCTTTGGCTCGGATCGCCTGCATCACTTTAAGGATGTCCGGCTATAATGATCGCATGTTATCTTCATTTCTTTGAAGTCTTATTTATGTATTTTCTTTATTGAGTCATGTGATCATGAGTCCAATTTCCCTTGTTTTGTATTAATTGGGCTTTTGTATCCTAGTTTGGGCCCATGTTGGTTGTTTAGGATAGCTTTGGTCTTTTGTGTAAATGCTAAGGGCATTTCAATCATGTAAAGAGTTGGGTGCCTATAAATAGGACCCAATCCCCTCCCATTTGTAACACTTGATGCTTGAGGATTAAGATCCACTTTTGAGTGAATTCTCCCTCCCCCTCTAGTTGGAGTGTGACTCTCCTTCTCTCTCTCTTCCCCCCTCTCTCTCTCTCCCTCTCTACTCACCTCTCCCAAGACTAATTCGAATTCGAATCTCCCTCCACTCCCAGTTTCCAAGACACCTTTCCCTCTTCCCAAGACACCCCCCACACTTCCCCAGGCCCATCTTTACTCCCCATCACCTCTCCCAAGACTAATTCAAATTCGAATCTACCTCCACTCCCACTTTCTAAGACACCTTTCCCTCTTCCCAAGACATCCCCCACCCTTCCCTAGGCCCCTCTTTACTCCCCATCACATCCCCCAAGACTAATTCAAATTCGAATCTCCCTCCACTCCCACTTCCCAAGACACCTTTCCCTCTTCCCAAGGCATCCCCCACCCTTCCCTAGGCCAAATTCAAATATCCCTCCCCGCTGGACACCTCCTCTCACCTCCCCAATTACCCCCCCAAATCTGGAGATCTCCCCCACTTCTCCATAGCCCTAAGGCCGCCCCCTTCCTTCTCCACTCCACCCCCTCCCTTGGGCGCACCCAGCCATCCCCCTTCACCATTCCTACCATTCCAGCAATATCAGCCCCATCTCTGCCCTCTCAAACCCCTTAGGAGACTCCAGCCACGTTCCCTCCCTCTCCCACTACCATCAGCCCTCCTTCCCTTGCAAACCCACCCCATTTCCCCCTCCATAATCCCCCCCTCCACAAGCAGTTCTGGTTCAGGTCGCAGGTAGCAGAAGACCAGCAGCTTGCAGAGGGTGCCACGGCGTCATCGTGAGGCTTCTGAAGGCGTATCATACACCGTTGGAATCGTCGTCCAGTCAGCTTCGCAACAAGAGCAGCCCCGCCGCCGTCCGATCTCAGACCTGCTCGGAGGAGCAAATCTCGGTGACCTACGCAGATCCTCCTAGGCAGACAACCAGAGAAGGATTACAGAGGCTCCCACGGTTTGATTCCGGTGATTCTTGGAGCGCCACTTGGCTGAGGGCTTCCCCTACAAGTCCTCTGTCATCTCCAAGAAGCAGAGCGAATTTAGGACCTCGACATCAAAAGTTCCAAATTTTCTCTCCAGGGTGCGCCAGGTCAGTTTTTGTGAGCCTGAACTGACACCCCCTACTGTTCAGGCCTCCACAATCATCTTCGACATCTTCCGATGGCGCCATTGGTCCCGACATAAAGAATACTTGACCACGATCGTAACGGTACTAGTCACGCCTCCAGCAGAGCATGGGACTGTTCGTGGCGCCCCCGTCTTCCAGTAGCATCACCCTGGGAGCAACCAGAACCAGCATAGGCCAGCCCTGTTCCGGGATCTACCCCGGCCAGCGGCATCATCACAAATTTCCAAGAAAATTCAGAAGTCCTCCTGGGTCAAGTCAGAGAATTTTGGAACCAGTTTCAGCCTATTCGAAGCTCGGTAGTGACCATGGCGGCGCCATCTTTGACTGTCTGTCCGACAGTTCCAGAAGCTGATAGCACCGGCGGAGCTCGGCACAATGGTTTTCTAGTTTCACTCCCAGTCCTACCTGGCCGGCTTACAACCCCTCCCTGCGTGGAGGTAGTGTTTGGTTGTAAATCTCTTAACCCCCACCCCGAGATCCCCCTCCAGTGAGAGGTGTAGTGTTGTAACCCGCTTGTTTTTAGATCAAGTGCCATCGCCGCAGCGTGCGGGCGTATGCCCACGCCTCCCGGCGCGCCCACGTCTCTGGTCGGGATCGGTGTTTTCACACCGGTCAGGTGAGCATCTGATACCTCCTTGGCTGGTTACAATCTTTGCTTGTTTAGTATAGTCTTTACTTGCCGTCGGTCGGTGAGACGAGAGCCCGGACTCGCACACCACCATAAGTGTGCCCACCGCGGACCGTGAGCGAGTGCCTCCCAACCCACGCCCCGGCGTGCCGACCACCCACGAAGTTGGGAACCCCAGACCCTTAGGGGTTAGCCTAAGCTCGCTAGGTCTTCAGAAATGATTGGGTCCCACCTCGGACCCTCGCCATCATCTCCCGGTCACCATCGGGAGATCGTGTGCGCCGTGCGAGTGAGCCGCTAGCGTAAGATCGTTGAATGTGCCTGTATGCTTGCGGGTCTAGGTCTTAGGTTCATTAAGTCTTCCTTTATCACCCTTGGGCTGTGCCACATCAAGTGGTATCAGAGCGGTCATAGGCTTGTTCTCACAAGTCTAGTCTTGGGGCGTCTTCACACTAGGTCATTCATAGGTGCCCACTCACACCCGTGCATAGCCCACCAAACTTTGCATGACCACTCGTAGTGGAGCTCATTATCAATCCAATCCATCCTCTTCGAGTTCCCCAATGAATCCCAATCCTCAAGGGAATCCCGCCCCTAACGAGCATGAGCTTCCCGATCACATGAGATTCCTTGTGGAGGGTATGGCTAGTATCTTAGGGCGGCTTGATGACATAACGGCCCGGCTTGAGCAACTTGAGGAGAATAGGCCCGCCCCAAGGGTGGATGATAGAAGGGTACCTCCTCCACGTGAGGGACCAGCCATAAGAGAGCTCAACCGTGACCACCCACCCGAGTCAGAAAGGGACCCACCCCCATGGAGAGATGACAGACCCCCCGGGATAATCCGGATTCTCCAATGCACCAAACATCTTCATGCGCCTCATGACCGAGGTTCTCCGGCCCTTCATTGGAATCTTCCTTGTCATCTACTTTGATGACATTCTCATATATAGCCAGTCCAAGGAAGCCCACCTCGATCACCTCAAACAAGTGTGCACCGTTCTTAGGAAAGAGAGCCTCTTTGCTAACCCCGGGAAGTGTCATTTCTTGACCAATCAACTAACCTTCCTAGGATTTATTATCTCATCCCAAGGGGTATCCATAGACCCCGAGAATGTCCAGGCCATTCTTGAGTGTCCCGAGCCCAAGACTCTCCATGAGGCCCGAAGCTTTCACGGGTTAGCCACTTTCTATAGGAGATTCATTCGTGGGTTTAGCACTATCACCGCTCCTATCACGGATTGCCTCAAGAAGGGCACTTTTGTGTGGACTAGGGCAGCCTCCAAAGCATTTCTAGAGCTCAAGGAAAAAATGACCCAAGCCCCGGTCCTTTGCCTACCCGACTTCTCTAAAGTCTTCGAGGTCACTTGTGATGCATCCGGGGTAGGGATTGGAGGCATTCTTAGCCAAGAGGGTCACCTAGTAGCCTATTTTAGTGAGAAACTTTATGAGGCTAGGACTAGGTACTCCACATATGACAAAGAGCTTTATGCCGTGGTTCAATCCCTTCGGCATTGGAGGCACTATCTCCTACCCAAGGAGTTTGTGATCTTCTCGGACCACGAGTCCTTGAAGTACCTCAACACCCAACAAAAGCTCAATGCCCGTCATGCCCGTTGGGTAGAATACATTTAGGCCTATACCTTTGTCCTCAAGTACAAGATGGGTAGTGAGAATCGCGTCGCCGATGCGCTGAGTAGGTGGGTAGCCATGCTTTCCACTGTCCAGGTGGAAGTCACGGGGTTTGAGAGAATCAAAAGGGAATATCCAAATTGTCCCGACTTTGGGACTCACTACAGCACCCTCTCCACTTAACCCCACAGAGAACATGAGGGATTCATACTCCAAGAGGGGTATCTTTTCAAGGGAGCTAGGCTATGCATACCCCGAACTTCACTTCGGGACTTCTTAGTTTGGGAGTTGCACAATGGTGGCCTAGCTGGTCACTTTGGGGTCCAAAAGACCATAGAGCTAGTTGAGAGGCAATTCCATTGGCCCAGTCTCAAGAAGGATGTGGCCAACATTGTGGGACAGTGTCGCATTTGTGCCTCGGCCAAGCAAGTGAGACAAAACACTGGGCTTTACACACCCCTTCCCATCCCAGACCAACCTTGGGAGGACTTGAGCATGGACTTTATCCTTGGCATGCCTAGGACCTTGCGCAAACATGATTCAATCTTTATAGTTGTTAACATGTTCTCTAAGATGGCCCACTTTATCCCATGCTCCAAGACTTCGGATGCTTCTAGGGTCGCCCGTTTATTCTTTAATGAGGTAGTCTGACTCCATGGATTACCTAAGACCATTGTGTCCGACTGGGATGTGAAATTCTCCAGTTACGTTTGGAAAACCCTCTGGCATCTGATGGGAACCCTCCTCAAATTCTTCACTGCTTACCACCCTCAAACCGATGGCCAAACTGAGGTCGTCAACCGAAGTCTTGGGAATTTGCTCCGTTGTCTAATTGGGGACCACCCAGGGAATTGGGATCTCCTCTTGCCCAAGACCGAGTTTGCATATAATGATTCCGTCAATAGGTCCATAGGCAAGAGTCCATTTGAGGTCGTGCATGGTTATAGGCCTAGAAAGCCTTTAGATATTATTCCCCTTCCCCCACATGCTAGAGTGTCATTCTCAGCTGAGTCCTTTGCACAGCATGTCAAAGAGTTGCATGATGACATCCACAAGCATATAGAGAAAAGCAATGAGGCTTACAAAAGGCAAGCAGATGCTTGACGGCGTCACTGTGAGTTCCAAGTGGGAGACTCGGTGATGGTGAGGACGGAGCGGTTCCTTCCGGGGCCTGCCTCCAAGTTGAGGGCATGAGGTTCGGGACCCTTTCAAGTTCTGAAACGACTTGGCAGTAACGCTTATGAGTTGAACCTACCTGAGAGTTTTGGGGTACACCCTACCTTCAACGTGGCAGACCTAGTACCCTACAAGGGTCCCGCGGTGGGACCCAGTAAGGAGCTTGAGCCTTTACCCCCCTAGAGAGAGACACCCACGGTGGGACACCACTTCCTAGCTTGAGAGGCCAACGTGAGCAGGTAGAGACAATATTGGATGAGCAGAGTACCATTACCAGGCACAAGGTGTATCAGTGCTACCTGGTGAGGTGGAAGAACCGTCCCCCGACAGAGGACACTTGGGTGAGCCGGGAGGATCTGCTGCGCCCTGACCCGGACAGTTTGGAGCGCTACCACAGCCAGGCGAACCCATACTCGACGGGGTCTGTAGACACCCAATTTTGGCCGATAATTTGAGCATTTTTTTTTGTTCGCCTAGTTGATGCCCCAATTGATCCTTAATTGGTTGATTTTCTGGGATTTCTCCCCTTCTTGGCCCAACATTTCAATTCCATACCTTGGATCTCATCTCGAGTTTGGCATCCCCGCGCTATCCGCTCTTATCGCTTTCTTGTTCATAGCGCGTGGTGGATCTAATTGAAGTTGTCATTTGAGCAGTTGTTATTTCTTGACATTTGATTGTTGTAGCATCTACTTTGGATGTTATTCTCACTCAACATTTGATTAATGGCTGCCCAAAGGATATTTCTTTTTTTTTAAAATCATTTCCTGGGCCTTTAGTTATCGCGCTATATCGTCATAGCGCGTTCTTCATTAACGCGCTATGATTGTATAGCGCGTTATCAGGCAGAATCCCTTTCCAAACCGGACTCCCTTCTTTCGATCCAGAGTCCTTATCTGGTAAGTTGCTGACTGTGTTTCTTATCCAGGAAGGTTTCTAAACCTAGCAGAAACCTTTTCCCCTCCTTAATCGGCAAGATTACCTCGATTTGAGCCGCCAAGTCATCGGATTGAATCAAACTCCGACCTAGGATTTGTGTTCGATCTTCCTCCTTTAAATTGAACCCTTTGGCCGTCGTTTGTGAGGGATGCAACTCAGGGCAATGACGAGGAGAAGGATGCTCCTAGTTCCAGATCAATAACTCCTTGCTTCTCGCACATCTAAGGGAGTATTTAAGGGCCATGCTTGTGTTCTTCCCCGTTCTTCTTTTCTTCCTTAAATTCGTTGAGTTTAATCTCTGCATACATAGCATATTGATTTCAAAATTCTCGTTTTGCAAAATACATGCATTCACACACATCACACCCATCTTTTGGCCCTAATATAGGGGTTTAAAACAACCCAAACGCCCAGGTAATCGAGCCCCCTTTTTACATACTTTTGATTAAGAATAGGGGCAGATTCTACTCAAATCTCGATTTAATGGGCCTTCTGTTTGTTGTTTATTATTGTTTTGATGTGACACGACCTAAGGGTGTACTAGTAACAACCAAATGAACCTTGGACCTAGACTTGCAAGCCCACTTACAAATTGGCGGACTCGATGTTGGCGGACCGATATCGCAACACAACCCTTTTCCCGTGGTGACTAAATGATGGTAGGGTGGATTTGAGAGTCTAAACCATGCTGCTTAGGGTGATTGACTTGGCCAATGAGTTCCCCTCCCTTGGATCGGAGCACCCACATCAGTGGGGCGGACGCCGTGCCTTGAGGGTACGGGGGTCTCTCCTCACTCAATCCGCGGTGGCCACTCGCGATCGGGAATCACGGGATCGGGCACTCTCTTCCTTGCCGGCTGAACTAAGAGATGATACTAATAAAACATAAATATTCAGGGAGGGTTCAACTTATACCTGACCGGTGTGAGGACACTGGCCCCGAGTCGGAGACGTGGGCGAGCGGGGAAGCGTGGGTTCCCCACACGCCGCGCCGGGGAAGCTTGATCTGCCCAAACAAAGTACACCACTACACCTCTCGCAGGAGGGGGATCTTGGGGTGGGGATTAAAGCAATTACAAATAATACTACCTCCACGCAGGGAGGGGCCTTCAGCCGGCCAAGCGGGATGGGAAAGGCGAGGCAAGAACAATGACTAATAGTGGATGCCGAGTCTGCCAACTGTCTACGAACAGAGACAGTGGGTTGGTGTTGCAGCTATAGATTCCACTCACGAATTTCTCTGATGGCGAGGTCAGTGGCAAAAGCTTCGTAACAGGAAGGGGAATGTTTCAGAATTTTTGTGATTTCTTCTGGAGAAGCTACCGATCGGGGCAGAAGATGGAACATGACCTCTATTTCTCGGACTAGCAGGGACTGACTTCCAACAGTAGGATGCAGAGGGTACTCCGGCCGCTCCCATTGTTGAAATCAGGCGCCGTCGGAGTCGTTGGAATCGTAGTCCAGTTCTCTTCTCAGAAAAACTGAAGGGGAAGCCTTCCGATGTCAGGGGAGGTCTGAGGACGCCGAACACTGCTGACAGGTCGAAGCAGACTGTGTTGTAGCAGAGCGATGCAGTAGAGGGGAAAAAATGGTAACTTCGGCCACCGGAGGTCAAATGGAACTCCGCTTTCTGATTCTGAAAATAGACAGGGAGAAGTAGAACTTTGTAGAAGAAATGGTAGACTGATTCCTCCTAGGTTTGACGTGGCAGGACTCTCAATCCGGTTCTATTGCTCAGCAGGATCTGTTCCGCGCAGTCGGGGGAGAACGGAGTTTCTGAACAGCCCCGAGCTCCGATGAAGACGAAACCACTTCTGTTGCGAAGAAGACCCGGAGACGCTTCCAACGATGGCTCTTGTGTCTTCAAACTCGTCCGGATGGCGTCGTGGTGGTCGCTGCAACAGACTGATTTGTCTGTAACCTGTGGACAGCAACCTGCAGCTCTTGTGTTGGCTTCTAAAGAAGGAGATGGGGGAGGTGTATGTATGAGAGGGGTGATGGGGTGGAAGAAGTAGTGTGTATGGAGGGATGGGGAATGCTAATGGAGATAGGAAGAGGATGGGAGGGGCAGTGGGGCAGGTCCTCAGCTGGAGGTAGGGGAAGGTGGAGTCAATGGAGGTGAATGGAGGGAGATGAGAGGGGCGACCAAGACTAGAAGGGAGGAGAGGGGGGCGGCCAAAACATGGAGGGAAGGTGGATTTCAAATTTGAATTGGCCTAGGGAGGTGGAGGGTTGTGTGGGAACTAGTGGCATTGCATTGGGAGGGAGGAGATTATGTTGGAAGTGGAGGAGATGCCACCTAGGGACAATGGAAGTGGAGTAATGGCAACTTGGGGAAGTGGAGGGGTATTGAATGAGGTGGGTAGCTAGTGGAGGTGGTTGGGGAGGGGAGGAGAGAGAAGGAAATTCGAAATTGGGGTTGGAGGAGAGAGAAAGAGGGGTGAAATAGAGAGATTAAGAGGGGAATGGGTGGGGAATCTCTCCCCTAGGGTCTCTCACCCAAAAACTAGAGGAATCACTCCTTAAACTAGATTTGAACACTCAAATAGAAGGCTTTGTATTCATTCATTCATTAAGTTCAAATGGAGGAAATGGGGTCCTATATATAGGAAACCCACATTTCTACAAAAGACCCTGACAAAAGACTCATTGATAAATAACCGAAGGGGTAGGGGAGCTCATTGGGCTAAGCCCGAAGAAATGGGCCCAATTAGCACATTACACATTCTAATGACACTCAAACATAGGAAAATAAATGCTAGACCTAGGGACATGACTCTAAAAAATTAAAATTACATCAATGACTCAAATAAAAATTACATTGGACTCAAAATTAAATGGCTAGACCATGCCGGATGAAATAGGAGGTGATGTTCTCATCATACTCTCGGGGTGCGAAGAACTCGACTCCGTCGAGTAAGAGTCTTTCCTAGCTCGCCCATGTCTCCACCATCGTGGTCGGCCCTTCCACCTCATAAGATACTGCTGGATTGCCCTGCTCCTGATGGTGTCGTTATGTTCAACCAGTATCAAATCTTTGTGCTCATGCCGGGCTCTCAAGGTTAGAAGGGGATTCTTATTGGTGGGGTCACTCTTAAAGGGGGGTATGGGCTCAATATCCTCGCTAGGTGCCACCGCGGGGCCCTTGCAGGACACAAGGTCCGCCACACTACAATGAGGGTTGACCCCACATTCCTTCAGAAGGAACAACTCATTGGCATATATACTCAATCGCCCCAAGACCTTAAAGGGTCCAGTCTCACGATCCCTGAGCGTAAAGGCGACTCTAGGGAAGAGCCTCTTTATCCTGACCATCAGATAGTCACCCTCTTGGAAGTCTAGGTTTCTTTTGCGGGTATCAATTCGCCTTTGACAAATCCTTTTACCTTTGATGATGGGCTTGCAAGTATGCAATCCTGAGACATAGTTGGTGAATGCTGGCACTCTATTGGATGTTGGGGGTCCCGGGCACCCAAATGTGGACCTAGCATGTCTAGACTCCCTATGAAGATTAGTGAAGATAGGAGGGCCTGGACCTCCAAATGTAGCTCTATCATGCAAATGGGTGGTAAATGCCGGGGGACCTGGACATCTAAGAATGCACCTATCATGCTTAAGACTCATGATGAATGGAGGTGGACCATTACATCCAAAAATGGCCCATTCATGCTTCCTACTTGACATGTGGGTGATGTGAATGAATGGAACCGTCTTATGAATCATGCCAAGTGATGTGTTGTGCCAAGACTTATGCATTCCTATCCCAAAGATCACTTCTATGTGTATGGGTGTGGGATGACCTTTGAACTTCCATGTAAAAGGGTCAAACATATCTAGGAAGGTGGGCATTATGGAGAGGGGCTCTTTCTTGCTTCCTAGGCAGACGTTATCTATGGCGATGGTTCCCTTTGTGTAGTCCAAGTCTTGTAAGAGGTGATCTTGGTCCAACATGGTTGGTTGGGGTAGGGAAATGTGAGTTGTGGGTAAGGTGGGTGTATCACATGGGTAACTAAGCTCCCATTGGAAGGAATCAAAGGGGTCATGGACTGGGCTTCCTAGAGGAAGGAACTCTATGTCCACATGGCCTATGCATGGTGGGTCATCCTTACTAAGGTCTTTAGTGGGCCAGTTGGTCAAGGTACTTGGGATTTTAATGGTAGTGGAGTGGACCATGATGGGTTCTTCATCCATGGGGAGAATGAGAAGGAGGTCACTAGTGTAGCAACCAATGGTGAAGACTGAGGTGATAGAACCATCACATGGGTGGATGAGACTAAGTCTTCTTGGGTGGGCCGCTCCTATGGTCAATAAGCAAGTCAACTTTAGTTGCCATTCTAAACCCTTGAGGAGATCATCCCAACCATTTACCTCATAGTAGGATTGGAATGTGGTGTGATAGGAGTTAATGGGTGCTAATTGGAAAGGGTGCTCCATGGTTGGGGTTTGAAAGTATAAGGCATGAGGGATGGGATTTTGCTTGAGCCATTTGATGATGAGTTCTCCTACGGTCACAACCTTTTGCGTGAGTGATTTGGGGAGGCATGTGTTTGTTTGGACGGGGATGAGTTGATGTCTTTCTTCCTTATTGATTGGGGTATGAATTTCCTTGAATGTGGGGAAGAGATTTGTGTTGGTGTCCAATCCCGGGGATTTGGTTTTGTGGGCCGGGTTCTCCTCATGTTCACTCATGACCTCATTCATTCTTTGTAGTGGGTTGAGAGGGCATGGTGGCCGGGTATGGGGCTCCGGTGGGTGAGGGAACAAAAGGTTGTTGAAACCATAGGCTCCCGGGAGATGTGGGGGATGAACTAGGCAAGACCAACGCAATGGGTGGAAGGTGGTATTCCGTTCATCAAGCCATTGTTTTCCTAGGATTATGCAAGGGCCTTTCAAAGTACCAATTTGACACCAAGCTCCATCAAAGTATTTGATCTCTCCAAACCATTTATGAAATTCAACGAAGACTAGGTCTCCGTTGTGCACAATTTGTCCGGTCGTAGAGAGGGTGGCTACAATTTCGGGGGATACCCAATTATCTTCTACCATGTAGATGAAGTCAATTTCTGTGGGGCTCCCATTAGGTAGGTATGCTTGGGATATGATGGGAATTTGGGCCTTTTGGTCTGTACACTCAATGACAATGGGAGGTGGATAATGCATGGAACGATCTGATGAGAACTCTAATGCAAGCGTGCCCATGGACTTGACTTGATAGAGACAAGTCAATAACCTGGCTCTGATACCACTTGATGTGACATGACCTAAGGGTGTACTAGTAACAACCAAATGAACCTTGGACCTAGACTTGCAAGCCCACTTACAAATTGGCGGACTCGATGTTGGCGGACCGATATCGCAACACAACCCTTTTCCCGTGGTGACTAAATGATGGTAGGGTGGATTTGAGAGTCTAAACCATGCTACTTAGGGTGATTGACTTGGCCAATGAGTTCCCCTCCCTTGGATCGGAGCACCCACATTAGTGGGGCGGACGCCGTGCCTTGAGGGTACGGGGGTCTCTCCTCACTCAATCCGCGGTGGCCACTCGCGATCGGGAATCACGGGATCGGGCACTCTCTTCCTTTCCGGCTGAACTAAGAGATGATACTAATAAAACACAAATATTCAGGGAGGGTTCAGCTTATACCTGACCGGTGTGAGGACACCGGCCCCGAGTCGGAGACGTGGGCGAGCGGGGAAGCGTGGGTTCCCCACACGCCGCGCCGGGGAAGCTTGATCTGCCCAAACAAAGTACACCACTACACCTCTCGCAGGAGGGGAATCTTGGGGTGGGGATTAAAGCAATTACAAATAATACTACCTCCACACAGGGAGGGGCCTTCAGCCGGCCAAGCGGGATGGGGAAGGCGAGGCAAGAACAACGACTAATAGTGGATGCCGAGTCTGCCAACTGTCTACAAACAGAGACAGTGGGTTGGTGTTGCAGCTATAGATTCCACTCACGAATTTCTCTGATGGCGAGGTCAGTGGAAAAAGCTTCGTAATAGGAAGGGGAATGCTTCAGAATTTTTGTGATTTCTTCTGGAGAAGCTACCGATCGGGGCAGAAGATGGAACAGGACCTCTGTTTCTCAGACTAGCAGGGACTGACTTCCAACAGTAGGATGCAGAGGGTACTCCGGCTCCCGTTGTTGAAATCAGGCACCGTCAGAGTCGTTGGAATCGTAGTCAAGTTCTCTTCGCATAAAAACCAAAGGGGAAGCCTTCCGATGTCGGGGGAGGTCTGAGGACGCCGAACACTGCTGACAGGTCGAAGCAGACTGTGTTGTAGCAGAGCGATGCAGCAGAGGGAAAAAAATGGTAACTTCGGCCACCGGAGGTCAAATGGAACTCCGCTTCCTGATTCTGAAAATAGACAGGGAGAAGTAGAACTTTGTAGAAGAAATGGTAGACTGATTCCTCCGAGGTTTGACGTGGCAGGACTCTCAATCCGGTTCTGTTGCTCAGCAGGATCTGTTCCGCACAGTCGGGGGAGAACGGAGTTTCTGAACAGCCCCGAGCTCCGATGAAGACGAAACCACTTCTGTTGCGAAGAAGACCCGGAGACGCTTCCAACGATGGCTCTTGTGTCTTCAAAATCGTCCGGATGGCGTCGTGGTGGTCACTGCAACAGACTGATTTGTCTATAACCTGTGGATAGCAACCTGCAGCTCTTGTGTTGGCTTCTAAAGAAGGAGATGGGGGAGGTGTATGTATGAGAGGGGTGATGGGGTGGAAGAAGTAGTGTGTATGGAGGGATGGGGAATGCTAATGGAGATAGGAAGAGGATGGGAGGGGCAGTGGGGCAGGTCCTCAGCTGGAGGTAGGGGAAGGTGGAGTCAATGGAGGTGAATGGAGGGAGATGAGAGGGGCGACCAAGACTAGAAGGGAGGAGAGGGGGGCGGCCAAAACATGGAGGGAAGGTGGATTTCAAATTTGAATTGGCCTAGGGAGGTGGAGGCTTGTGTGGGAACTAGTGGCATTGCATTGGGAGGGAGGAGATTATGTTGGAAGTGGAGGAGATGCCACCTAGGGACAATGGAAGTGGAGTAATGGCAACTTGGGGAAGTGGAGGGGTATTGAATGAGGTGGGTAGCTAGTGGAGGTGGTTGGGGAGGGGAGGAGAGAGAAGAAATTTTGAAATTGGGGTTGGAGAAGAGAGAAAGAGGGGTGAAATAGAGAGATTAAGAGGGGAATGGGTGGGGAATCTCTCCCCTAGGGTCTCTCACCCAAAAACTAGAGGAATCACTCCTTAAACTAGATTTGAACACTCAAATAGAAGGCTTTGTATTCATTCATTCATTAAGTTCAAATGGAGGAAATGGGGTCCTATATATAGGAAACCCACATTTCTACAAAAGACCCTGACAAAAGACTCATTGACAAATAACCGAAGGGGTAGGGGAGCTCATTGGGCTAAGCCCGAAGAAATGGGCCCAATTAGCACATTACACATTCTAATGACACTCAAACATAGGAAAATAAATGCTAGACCTAGGGACATGACTCTAAAAAATTAAAATTACATCAATGACTCAAATAAAAATTACATTGGACTCAAAATTAAATGGCTAGACCATGCCGGATGAAATAGGAGGTGATGTTCTCATCATGTTTGCAGGCACTAGAAGATTGATACGTGGAGCCCTTGCACCTTGGCCGGCCTTGGAGCAAGGAAGGAACGAATCTAAATAAACCCCGCTACCTGTCTGATATTGCGCTATACGAAGATAGCGCGACCTGAAGAACACGCTAGGACGATATAGCGCGTTAATCTCCAGGCCCACGGCTGCCCTTCATGAATTTCTGAGGTATGTAACATGCCCCTATCCTAATCTCTTATGGTTTGGCATGTTTCTGGCCTCAGTGGCGATCACGGATCTTAATTGTTGCATATGAGCATCCCCTTTTGTATCATTAATTTAGTTCTATATCTTGCCCAAAATCTTCATTATTTATCAATTCGGGGGTGGTTCTAAATTTTAGAATCTACAAATTGGCGATCACGGTGGGACGCTTTGTGCCACCACGTTCTTTCTGCTAGTTGCCTGCTTGTCAATCCATAAGTGTGTGTGTGTTTATTTGGCTTTTGGGGTTTTCCCCACCCCTGTTATTGGTCGCGCTATTTATCCATAGCGCTTTCTATCAGATTGCGCTATGGACATATAGCGCGTCTATCACCAGAGGATACTTCACCTACATCCCCTGTTGGGGTTCTGATTGCCATCTTCTCTGGTTGCATCATTGTACACTTCCTGTTGTATATTCACTTCTTTCATATATTATCCTTTTTATTGTTCTAGTTTAGATATTCTTCCATAGCATTGCATTCATCTTTGCATTTGGTTTGGGAGACCTCCTCTCTCTACATTAGGATTCCACACACCCTCTTGGTGAAGGAAGGACCCTCCATTGAGCATTCCGTCTCTTTGAACCGGAAATTCCTAAACCAAGCCTCCGTAAGTCCCCGCACCCGTGGATTCCCTCATGGACGCCGGGCAGGTTGTACCCTTTGAAGTATCGGGTTTAGTTGGCCATACACGGTGAGAGAGTGTTCCTAGTTGGCACCGGAGTTAAACCACATTTGAAACTAGGTTCACCCCTTGAGTGATTATATCAATTTGCATAAAATCTTTAATTCACCAAGGATAAAACAAATAAAAATCAACGGTAACCATTCCAACTTGTGTGTTTCTTTGCAAATTATTTTGAACATTGATTGCATAATGGCTTACCATGATAAGAAAACCAACATGTTTAATTCAATTCATGAGGATGCACAACCGTGTACATCTTATAATCCTCAATCTCAACATGTTCATCAAAATTCTCGCCATATCTTCAAGGGACCACATTCTCATTTTTATGGTCATGCCCGGCCCATGAGCAATGTCCAATCTTATGGCCCCCCTACTCAATGGTGAGCCACTACTCCTTCGGGACCATCTCCTCCCAATGAGGAGAAGGTTTCCCAAATCATTCATGCATTAGATCATCTTACCCCTCAACAAATCCAAGCCCTTAAGGCCGCTGTTGAGGGTGCATCTCATTCATCGCATTCTTCCAATCCCATATGGGTGGCCCATCACCCACCTCCCTCTTCAATTCACATTCCTACTCGGGTGCCCCATCACCCATCTCCTCCTATTCACCCTCCTCCTCGGGTGGTCCGACATCCGCCTCCTTCTATTCCTCCTCCATCACGGCCCCAAGGCCCATTTATTTCTTGTAATCCGGCCCAGCCGGGTTCTTTTACGGGTCGGCCCATTAATCCCCCTCCACGGCCTTCTTATGCGGCCCCTCCTTCAAGGCCCTGCCAACCCTTGGTTTCTCAAGCCATACCCCTCCAACAAACTCTTCTTGACAAGGTCACTTCTTTGGAGGAACAATTAAAGAGGGTTACGAGCTCACGGCCCGCTCCTCCTACTCCAATCAATCCCCTTCATGCCGCTCTGAATGATATTACAAAAATGGAGAAAGATTGGAAAGATAGGATGGATGACTATGGTATCGGCAGTTCAAGCAAGCAAGAGCCGGCAGATTTCAACGCTCAAGTGGACATCGTCCGCCCTCCACCCGTCCGCACACTTCATTCATATGGCCTTCCACCTTCACATATGCAACACCATTACACTCCTCCATCCACATATACACCTCCATTACGGTGTCCACTTGAGTTTGATGATGAAGAAACGGCAGTTGAAGAATTCGAGGCGGCATATGACGAAGCTTTGCAAGCACCCCTTCCGAGTTTCCTTCGTTTCCCTCTCCCTCCACTTCCATTTGATGAACCCCCTACTCAGGACAAAGCCATCGTCCCCAATCCAACCCCCGTTTCTGAGACCTCTTGGTGTTACGATGATGGGTCGGTACTTCAATCACCCACGCCGGCGCATCTTGAGTCTCCTCCTCCTAACACCGCTCGCCCCGTTCGGCGTTTTCTCCGCACCACACCTCCACCAATTACACCTCCACCGGTTATGCCAGCCTCCACACCATCGGCCTCCACCGAGCCTAACGTCGAACTTTCCCCAATTCAACCCTCCATTACACCTTTAACACCAAACCCAACTACCCCTACTCCACCACTTAACCTATTACCCGTGGCTAATCCTAAGCAGGATCAACCCTTTTTTGCACTCGAGCCAACCCCAACTGCTTCCGAGCAAAGGGAGAAGCTCGACGTGTTTGAACCTCCGCCTCCACTTATCCTTTCTCCAACGCCTTCCACTATACCCCCACCATCCACGGAGCCTCCCACCTCCGCTTCACCTCCCTTTACTACTCAGAAGGGGAGCGCCGCTACAAACACTTGTGCCGAGGATGATCAAGAGCCGCGAAAGAAGAATTTGGCCACTGCCGTGCAATTCAAGATGCAAGAGTTCATTTGCCGGATGCCAATCCGGGTTATGGGGCCAAGCACGGCTGAAGAGGTCAAGCCGCCACTGCTCGCTAGAGAAGAATGCCAAGCGTTGATGCCACCCAAGGGCAGGGCAGGGCACCCCTTGTTCCAACTTTCAAATCCTGAATTCATTCTTCCATACAAGGGGCGAAGGCCCATTTTTGTCAACATTCTTTATATGCCACAATCAATGGGCATGGCAATGCTTCCTGTCCCAACTTCCCAACTCCCTCACATTATTACTCTCCACTCTTCAAGAGGGTTGTCATTTATTATTGAAGCTTCTTTCTTTGGGCCGATTGGCTATACACTTTCACTACCGTGGAGGGGCAGTTATCTTGGTGCTAAGGGGCCTTCCACTCTTTTATCCACCTTTCATTCAACTCCACCCATATTCTCCTCTGTCACTGATTCTTCATGGGCCACTCCAGGGGTAAGGAAGAGGATCTCATCCTCTCGCCCTTCACATTCTTCATGTTCTTTGCATCTCATTGCATTCGCGCATTCACTGCATTCATCGCATCCATTCTATTGCATGCAATTGCACATCTTCTTTCCCGGGTTTCCGGACCCGTATCTTCCCCGCCTTCCGGCACCTCCGGATATCCCGCATTTCCCATCCTATTCATCTTCATTGCTCGGGTATTGTCCCCTTTCCAATCTCTTCTCAGGGCATCGCGCCCCTTTCCAACTCCTGCACCCGGACCCTCCGAATTTCTCCTTTATCCTGCTAGGGCATCGCGCCCTTTTTCATCTCATTCTCCCGGAATTTCCGGACTTCCTTCTTGGGCATCGCGCCCCTTTCCATCTCATTCCTCCGGAACCTCCGGATCTTTCTCTTCCCCCAGGGCATCGCATTCCCCTTTCTGCTATTTCCCTGGCACCTCCAGGTGTTTTACCCCTCCTTTTAGGGCATGACGCCCTTCCTGATTTCATCCCTCCGGAACCTCCGGATTCTCCATCTTATTCTTTCTATCTTTTTCCAGGGCATGACGTCCCTTTCCATTTTCTTCCTCCGGAACCTCCGGACCCTCCATCTTTCTTCCGATTCATCTTTCTGCTCTTCGAGGGCATCACATCCTTCATTTTCTTCCTCCTCTTCCATCATCTTTTTCCATATTTCTTCCCAGGGCACCGCGTCCCTCGATATCTTATCCCTCCAGAGCCTCCGGATTCCTCCTATCAGGATTCTCCTCCACAACCTCTGGACCCTCCGGATCCGCCTCTTTCCATCTACCAATTTCTTTTTCTAATTCCTCCTGATCATGGGTCTGACCCAACTTCTTCCACATCCACTGCCTTGGGCATCTGCCCATTCTCTCACTGCTTTCGAGGCTTTAGTCCTCACTCCTCCTTCTAATTCTCCGCTTCTTCTGTAGACCTTCCATGTGATCAGGGTCTCCACACCTTAGCGAGGGAGTTCTAGCCCTCGCCTCTCTTCCTTTTTTTCCTTATTCGTCTGAGTCTGGTCTTGGCACCACTCATTCTTGTTAAGCCACTTTCAAACCCTTTGCTTCCAATCCTTTTGACTGCCAAAGAGGACTATCCCACGATGATCAACCTCGCCTTTGACAGCTGCTTCTACAAAGGTTGCAAGGTAACATATTGGCGTAAGTACTCATTTCATGATATCATTATCTCATTGCTTCACGATGATTTTCAAAATGAAGTGCTTCTTAACAAGATTAAAAGTAGTGTTTTAGACCTTTATCTTAGGCTTTTATATCTCATAAAAAAGTCTTTAGGCTTGCTTTTGCAGCACCTTTGGTTAATAAGAACCCCGCGCTGGGAATTCGACATTCTTTCCCCGCTTGTTAAGAGCAACCCTTAGCTGGGCACCGCACACACTTCACGGCGTCCTTAGCCGGCTCCTTTGAATAAAACACCGTTGCTACTTTGGCCATGCCATGAGAATTCCTGAAAGTCTTTTTCTCTTCTTTACTCGGCCGAATGCAGGGGCAAGAGGTTGACGGATGGGATGACCAACCTCGGTACTCCCCAATACGAGAGAAGTCTCAAATAGGGGTAGTCTTGACCCAAAATCAATATGAGTTTTCATATGAGTTTTCATGATATACATCTCACCAAAAGGGCTATTATGAAAATCAAGTCAAAATTTCGATAAAAGTAAAATTGTGAATTATGGCATGTCAAGAGTGGCAAAGTCCCTGCAGGGAAAACCCTGGCCGTATGCATGTCAAGGGTCTAAAAATCAAAGGCACAAAGCCCCGGCACAACAGACTACCTCTTTGAGTGGAAACACCTTGGAAGGAATTCAAATCTCGACATCTCCCATCCTGCATAAAGCTTATCTCCAATTATTCTTCTCTTCTCCTGCTAAGACCGAACGTTTCTCGGGTATGGCCTTGGTAGGGGCACCTTTGATCAAGGGCAGCCAGTTATAGGGCGCCACCCTTCAATGCACGCCCGACTTTGGGCAGTTTTAAGCAAAAGGGGAAGGAACAAGAACCCCTAGCCAATGGTTTAAAACGTCCATTGATGCTGCATTAGCAATGTCTAAACCAAAACTCCATAAAAATTTGAATATTGCTAAAATCCTAAGAAAAAATTTAAACATTGTCAGAAATTCCAAAAAAAATTCATGTATTTTCAAAAAAAATGATATTTTCAAATATTCTTTTCGAAAAAATTTATAAAAATTTGCATATTTTTGAAAATTCCAAAAAAAGTGCATTTTATTTCTGATGGCATTCTTTTGAAGAGGCGCAAAATGAAAAAGCAATCACCCAAGCTGCAACAAGTACCAAGAACTGTCTCATTCCACTATAACATGTCAAAAGAGTACAACATAACATGGGTACAGCAAACTCTCAGCTCTCCCCTCGACCCTCCTGGTCTCCCCCTCTACGTGAGCTCTCAGCCTCCTCCTGTCCTCCCCGCGAAGACCTAGGAGGAGCCATCTGTACCCGGGAAGCTGAAACCCTGTCACCCTGTGCTCCCCTCTCAGCATCTTCCCTCCTCTGGTGCTCAGAGGAGGTAACTAAGTAATCTGTGCTCGAGTAAGCTCGGGAGTATCCCTCGCGCTGGGCCCGCTCACACCCACGCCGGTAGCGATCCTCCGCATCCTTCGCCCGCTGCTCGGTGATCCCTAATAGAGTACGTAGCTCCACTCTCTCAAGCTCCCGCTCCACTCTCTCTTTCTCCCATCTTTCCCTCTCTCTGTCCCGATCCTCTCTCTCTCTCTGCCGCTCACTCCTCTCCACCCCGAGGAGAAGGCGCAGCTCTGCTACATCTCGGGGAAGCTCCTCCGCATCGCGCCGCCTCAGCTCTGCTTCTGCCACGCGCAGCTCCTGCTCCTGCATTCGAAATCTTGGTAAATAACTGATGATAATAAAATTTTTCAAGACCAAGATTAAGAGAATAGATTGCTTACTCTCTCCTGAAGGGAGGCCTCGGCTGCCTCTGCTCGAGCCACTGCACTAGCGAGCTGGCTCTCTAGCTCGGTGTGGTCACAGACGGGCTGTGTAGAGGATGAAGCGCCGTGCGAGGATCGGACTGCCTCCAGCTCCTCGCGCTGAAAAGAAAGCATTATCATTAATTGCAATTGCAATTCAAATCCAAATCATTCTGAATTACAAGTTCTTACCAACTCATCAATGGTATGCTGGAGGTCCTTGCGCTGCCGGATTGTGGAGTCGAGGAGTCCCTGTACCATGGCCAGTCTCCCCTCTGTGTCAAACTGCAATAAACACATGTTGATCACATATCAAATAACCAGGTTTTATAATGAAAGTGCAAATAAATTAAAAGCATACCTGTCCGCGAGCGCTCTGATAGACTCGGCTGCCATATGCCTGGGAGTAGGCCTGGAGATAGGCCTCATCTGAATCCGCTCCCGCAGGCACTGCTCGGCCGCGCCTCTTCCAATCTGCCAACTGCTCTCGGGCACGCTGCCGCCAGTCATCTGTCCCCTGGAGGCCTCGAAAACGTCACCCAGGTCGTGGGTCCGTCGCCTGGGTCGGGAACTCTACTACCGCCTGGTGGAGCCCTAGTGTCCTCATGATCAGTCTATGATATAGGGGCTCGACCAGGTTGAGGGCATGTAACCAGATCTCTCTCCCAAAGTATGGAATGGCCGCCTCCACCCAAGGCATCACCCCGATGTCCCTCTGATAGGGAGTCCAGACCACCTGCATAATTCAATTTATCATTGCCCTCGATTCCACTCATAATTCAATTCAATTCAATTTCAAAATTCAATCTTACCTCTATGTGGGGCATCATGTCTAGCGTCTCCTGGATGTGGGTGACCTGGTCCTTCAGAGACCGGCCATCTCGTGTAGGGGTCCATCGTCTGGCCAAGGGCAGTAAATCTCCCCGATCCTCCCAGGCGCGCCTGAGGGTAGGAAGATATAGATAACTCCAAACCTGAAATGAAGCTCATGTGATCAATATAAGAAGAAAGTGCATAACTTAATCATTGGAGTTTAAGGCTTAGAGAGAAAACCTGAAGTAGAGGGTAGAACCCCCCGAGTGAAGACTGGAGTGAAGAGATGCCGAAGCTGTCAAACAAGTGGGCAAGGACTGCCGCACCCCAAGCATATCGTCCGACTCTGTCTAGGTCCTCCAGTAAGGGTAGAAATCGACAGCTCACTGCGTCACCCTGGGTCGCTAGAAGCAGCTTGCCGATCAGCAGAATAAGGAACCTCCTCAATTCCATGTCTGCCTGTGGGCATGCCTCAGTCGTAAAACTCTCCCTGGCTCCAGCCTCTAACCTCTTCTCATGAGCTGTCGAAGTCTCCCCCACCTCCCTCTGCGTGTGGAACAGGCCGAGACTCTCCTGCAAGACGATCCTCGACACTAGCGAGGTCCGGCCAGTCCCCTCCAGCTCCAAGCCTAGCAATCTGCGCGCCATCTCCCGGTAGTCGGGGTAAGTGTAACCCGTCACTGCTGATCCATGCACCCGCAGCCCGGTAATGTGAGTGACGTCCTCTAGAGTCGGGATCATATGACCCCAGGGGAGGAGGAAGGCCTTGCACCCTGTATCCCATCTGACTTTTAGAGCCCTGATCAGCCCCACGTCCACTCTCAGCACCTCGATCTCTAGGAACTCCCCGAAGCCCATTCGGCGGAGGCGGGCCCGTTGAAACTCCGGTAGTGCGGAGTAGGCAGCCCGAACTAATGTCCATGAAATCCGGGCACGGACTGCACCCTCCACGCCCTGCACACAACATAAAAACAAAAGGCATCAATTTGGTATTCATCAAGCAAAAGGAAAAAATCAGAAACAGAAAATACTAGCTTGCTGTTCTTTGTCGCGCTATATCGACATAGCGCGTTCTTCAAGAACGCGCTATGAAAATATAGCGCGTTCATCTTTTGTAGGTAGGGGGCGACCCCTCATTCCCCAATTTCCATTCATGGGCATTCTGCCCTACATTTTGATTTAGGGGGGTGGCTCCCCTTCCGTTTTCATCCATTTAAAAGGAAAAGATAAGAAAAATCAAAAGAAAACAAGATTGGGGCGGGTTTCTTACCACTCGCCGCTTTCGGGCCGCCCCGCCTCCAACCGGCTCTGTCGCCGCTTCCTCGGCAGCCGGGGCACCCTCAACTTCCTGGGCCTCGTCATCGGGGATGTTCATTTCGTCTCCTTCGAGCCTAGCCGAGACCGTGGCCTCCGAATCGGCATGTTCTTCCACGGGAGAGGGCGCCCGTTCTTCTTCCACGTTTGATCTTTGGCGGCCGCGGGTGGCGCGCCGTTTGGAGCGTCGGGGGGCGTCTCCCTCCATCCGACTGATGCAAATGGGGGGGGCTAGGCTGTGAGAGGGCGAGAGGGCGAGAGAGGGAGTAGGGAGAGGGAAAGAGCAAGTTTGAAATAATAGAAGGGGGGGGCGGTTTTTGAAAACCTGCGGGTAGATGACGCGCTATATATTCATAGCGCGACACTGTCGCGCTATGGATACATGGCGCGATAATCAAAGTAAAGGAAAAGTAAAAATAGAAGGAAGGGGGGAGAGAAGAGGAATGACATGTGAACATATGATGAGAGTGGATTATGTTCATTTGTTTATATATAATGCTTGAATTTGCTTAACATTGAGTTTATATATGCTTGAATTTGCTTGAATTTGCTTAACATTGAGATTGCATATGCTTGAATTTGCTTAATATTGAGATTGTAGAAAAGAAAAGAAACATATGGCACGCCATCAGGTAAGTATTTCTTTGTCCCTTCTTTTATTGCATTACTATATGCTATTTATATTATTATATTATCTCAAGGACCGGCTGGTTCTCTGTGTGTTTCGGGATTTGAGTTCCCCTCTACCAAAAACAGTGATGATCTAGAAACATGCAATTAATCGTCGGATAGGCCGTTAGGTCAAAATAAATTTGGGGACGATAGACTTCATCTCGCACGCCGTGGTTGCGGATAATTCTTGACCCGAATCTGTTTGATTTAGCAATATTATCCTTGAGTATCTTATATTTTATCTTTTCTTGGCATTTGTTTTGATGATTTCTTTTATTTTAGCCCTGCATGCATCATGCTTCTTTTCGCATTCATAATCGCCCTATCTTCTTCCTACTTAAGGATCATGTTTGCTTTTATTCTTGAACAAGGAATTCAATTCCATTCCGAATTTGAAAGATTGCTCCCAGTTAAGCACTGGATCTCGCTGGTCGATGTGACCCTTGCCTAGAATTTGCTTATCACTTTTTAATCCAATCTCCTTCTTTTGATCCACTCATTAGCTGTGAACCGCACGATGGCGTCGATGGATCCGCCGGGCTCGCGTCTATTCCACTAATTGAGTGAAATTCGTAGTTGCTACGCACTGCGGGTGCCTCTTTTGTGCAAGAGGTTGATCAGCTCCCTTTTCTTTGCTCCGTGCCTATCATTCTAGGCGGGAGTCACTGATGCTAGCTTGATCTTGTGGTTAGCTCGGAGTTTTCTGGATTATTCCTATCATTTGTCGGTTGTGATGGGTGTCTTTTTCTCCTTGATATCCACTTATCGGTCCGCTCCCCTGCATTTTCACTTCATCTCCCCGTCACTACCACTCCGTATCGTCTCCGTTTTGCCTCCGTTTCACCTCCGTTCCGCTCCCCTGCAAAGCGGATATCAAGGAGGGGCATCTGTAGACACCCAATTTTGGCCGATAATTTGAGCATTTTTTTTGTTCTCCTAGTTGATGCCCCAATTGATCCTTAATTGGTTGATTTTCTGGGATTTCTCCCCTTCTTGGCCCAACATTTCAATTCCATACCTTGGATCTCATCTCGAGTTTGGCATCCCCGCGCTATCCGCTCTTATCGCTTTCTTGTTCATAGCGCGTGGTGGATCTAATTGAAGTTGTCATTTGAGCAGTTGTTATTTCTTGACATTTGATTGTTGTAGCATCTACTTTGGATGTTATTCTCACTCAACATTTGATTAATGGCTGCCCAAAGGATATTTCTTTTTTTTTTAAATCATTTCCTGGGCCTTTAGTTATCGCGCTATATCGTCATAGCGCGTTCTTCATTAACGCGCTATGATTGTATAGCGCGTTATCAGGCAGAATCCTTTCCAAACCGGACTCCCTTCTTTCGATCCAGAGTCCTTATCTGGTAAGTTGCTGACTGTGTTTCTTATCCAGGAAGGTTTCTAAACCTAGCAGAAACCTTTTCCCCTCCTTAATCGGCAAGATTACCTCGATTTGAGCCGCCAAGTCATCGGATTGAATCAAACTCCGACCTAGGGTTTGTGTTCGATCTTCCTCCTTTAAATTGAACCCTTTGGCCGTCGTTTGTGAGGGATGCAACTCAGGGCAGTGACGAGGAGAAGGATGCTCCTAGTTCCAGATCAATAACTCCTTGCTTCTCGCACATCTAAGGGAGTATTTAAGGGCCATGCTTGTGTTCTTCCCCGTTCTTCTTTTCTTCCTTAAATTCGTTGAGTTTAATCTCTGCATACATAGCATATTGATTTCAAAATTCTCGTTTTGCAAAATACATGCATTCACACACATCACACCCATCTTTTGGCCCTAATATAGGGGTTTAAAACAACCCAAACCCCCAGGTAATCGAGCCCCCTTTTTACATGCTTTTGATTAAGAATAGGGGCAGATTCTACTCAAATCTCGATTTAATGGGCCTTCTGTTTGTTGTTTATTATTGTTTGCAGGCACTAGAAGATTGATACGTGGAGCCCTTGCACCTTGGCCGGCCTTGGAGCAAGGAAGGAACGAATCTAAATAAACCCCGCTACCTGTCTGATATCGCGCTATACGAAGATAGCGCGACCTGAAGAACACGCTAGGACGATATAGCGCGTTAATCTCCAGGCCCACGGCTGCCCTTCATGAATTTCTGAGGTATGTAACATGCCCCTATCCTAATCTCTTATGGTTTGACATGTTTCTGGCCTCAGTGGCGATCACGGATCTTAATTGTTGCATATGAGCATCCCCTTTTGTATCATTAATTTAGTTCTATATCTTGCCCAAAATCTTCATTATTTATCAATTCGGGGGTGGTTCTAAATTTTAGAATCTACAGGGTCGAGTTCTCCCCACCCCGGGGGATTTGATGAGGGCATCTCACAGTGCTCTCGTTGGCTCGGATCGCCTGCATCACTTTGAGGATGTCCGGCTATAATGATCGCATGTTATCTTCATTTCTTTAAGGTCTTATTTATGTATTTTCTTTATTGAGTCATGTGGTCATGAGTCCAATTTCCCTTGTTTTGTATTAATTGGGCTTTTGTATCCTAGTTTGGGCCTATGTTGGTTGTTTAGGATAGCTTTGGTTTTTTGTGTAAATGCTAAGGGCATTTTGGTCATGTAAAGAGTTGGGTGCCTATAAATAGGACCCAACCCCCTCCCATTTGTAACACTTGATGCTTGAGAATTAAGATCCACTTTTGAGTGAATTCTCCCTCCCCCTCTAGTTGGAGTGTGACTTTCCTTCTCTCTCTCTCTCTCTCTCTCCCTCCCTCTCTCTCTCTCTACTCACCTCTCCCAAGACTAATTCGAATTCGAATCTCCCTCCACGCCCACTTTCCAGACACCTTTTTCTCTTCCCAAGTCATCCTCCACGCTTCCCTAGGCCCATCTTTACTCCCCATTGCAGACACGCCATTCCTGACGTCTCCTGAGAAAGTCTCATATTACTATACGATACCCCGCGACGGCTTACGCATTTTGAATCGCTCGAGTGCTTCCTTTTCTTGAGTCTTCTTCCGCCCTTTTCAGCATCCAGAATCGTCTCGTTGCAGCATTCGGACGGCATCAACAACATTCAGACACGCCAAAAAATTCCGGAACCAGGAAGGGTGCCTGTCGGGGAGCTGCCGACCCGGAGGGGTCTTAATGGAGGCGTCCAGTCTCCTGGACGCCTCCATTACTTTAATTTATTTCTGGAGTCCAAAAATACATAAAAAAATGATATATTAATGGAGGCGTCCAGGCCCCTGGACGCCTCCATGAAAATAAATATAAAAAATATAAAAATGCCAGCTTTGGCATAAAAACAAAATAAAAATAAAAAAAATATTTTTTTTGGAGGCGTCCAGGACCCTAGACGCCTCCATCAACTTGCCCACCGGGCCCCGTCCACCGTCCGACGGTTTGTCGTGTGTGAAAAAAGCCAATTGTGGAAGCGTCCAGACAACTGGACGCACCCATTTCCGAATCACAAGGCGCCGCTCACAAAACCACGCGTTGTGCCAAACCGCGTTCGGTGGACCTTATTGAGGCGTCCGGGACCCTGGACGCCTCCACGAAAATATTAAAAAAAAATGAATAAAAATAGAATAAAATATTACTTCGGCCCTGATGGAGGTGTCCAGGGTCCTGACGCCTCCACCCTCCGGAGCCCTATAAATAGAGGCCCACCCCCCTCAGTTCTGAGGGAGCTTCTAAGAGATCCGATAGGCTGCCGGAGCCCAGAGACTACCGGAGTCATTTCTAACCCGTGGGGTCTTTTGTAGGTGGAGGTTCTACCGGCTTCTCGGGTGCCCGCACTCGCAGGAGGAAGGCTGTCCTCGTCCATCGTACTTCCACGTCATCCCTACGCTACCAAAGCTCCGCCGGATCTCACTATCAGCCGTCCAATAAGCCACTCTCTCCTTTTCTTTCATAGTTATCTTACATTCATCATATCGCATCCTCCATCCCCCTTATAAGGGAGTCTTTTTTCTATTCTTACGTCGGCATAATCGCCATTCATCATAAGTATTTTCCTCCTACTCGTATCCGAGAGGGGTTTAAAAGATAACACCAACTAGGTGTGTGTCTTGCCATCATTTCGTTATTTTTATCGCAAGGATTTGAATACTACACCTTCATCTTTCTAATCCACTCGTTACTTATTTATCGTTGTTTTGCAAGGGTACCCAAGGAAAGCCCTCTCCGTCGGCCGGCCGAAGGGGGAGGAAGAAGCAACCCGCCATCTCCCGCTCTTGAGGTAGGCACGATCATTTTCTTTATTTTGGGGTCTTTTGGCCCCTGGCGATCACATCATGTTCTCGAGGCCGCGGCGAGTCACTTCTCCAATGGCCGTTTAAATTCCCGTTCTTATATTCTCTTTATATTATGTTATATTCTTATCTGCTCATATTTCCGAGGCCGCGGCGAGTCACTTCCCCAATGACCGTTTAAATTCCCGTTCTTATATTCTCTTTATATTCTGTTATATTCTTATCTGCTCATATTCTCGAGGCCGCGGTGAGTCACTTCTCCAATGGCCGTTTAAATTCCCGTTCTTATATTCGCTTTATATTTTGTTATATTCTTATCTATTCATATTCTCGAGGCCGCGGCGAGTCACTTCCCCAATGGCCGTTTAAATTCTCGTTATTTATATTCTCTTTATATTCTGTTATATTCTTATCTGCTCATATTCTCGAGGCCGCGGCGAGTCACTTCCCCAATGGCCGTTTCAATTCTTGCTATTTGATTTCTGCACCATTCCCGTCCCCCCGAGGCCGCGACGAGTCACTTCCCGCTATGGCCGTTTAACCCCCATATCTTGCTATATTACATTTGTCCCGCTCGCCCCGCCGGAGTAATCTCCCGTGGTGGCCCCTTCCCCCTTCTCTTATTTCTGTGTTGCAGCAAACAAGAGGAGCCCGCGCGCTCCGCGTCTTCTTCGCTCCTCGAACCGCGTGACGTCGCTCACAGATTGGCGATCACGGTGGGACTCCACTGCTTCCTTTTGGCTACCCTTGCAAGTTCGGCACCGTCCGTGCCTCTCCACCTTGGCGCCCTCGCGCGCCCCCGTTGTGCTCACGGCAGCACTGTCAGTTGTGATTGGTTGGGTGTTTATTATATGTTTGTTATTTCTATTATTTTCTTACTCTATATCTCTGTCAGCATTCCATTGCATACATCCATCCCTCTTTTATATCCTTTTTCATTTTTTTTAAGGATCACCCTTTCCTGGTGAAGGAAGGACTCTCCGTTTGAGAATTCCTCTCAACGGACTAGAATCTCCTCCACTGGGACCTCCGTAAGTCCCCGACATCGAAGAATCTCCTCTTCGTTCACTGGGCTGGTTGTACCATTGAAGTTCTCCGGAGTTAGTCATCCCATTCGTGGTGAGACGAGAGACCCTAGCTGACACGGCGGTGAAACAAAAATAAACTAGGGTCCCTATTTTGTGTGAACTTCGGATCTCGCTAAAAATAAAAAAAAAATCATCAAAATCAAAACACAAAAAGGGCGTAAAGGCATCCACTTGTTTGATAATCTCTGCTACCTGCTTGCTAGTGTATGTTTTTGTGTTCTGGGAAAACTGTGAGCATGGCTCACGAGTCTTTTGAGGAGAACCACCCTAGTCGTGGTTTGTCAGCCGACCCGCGAGTCTATGCTATGGACTCGGGTCCTTCTCATGAGCTCTCGCATGAGATGCAGGTTATTGCTGGGGACACGTCCCCACCACAGGATATCTCTTCCTTACTGGGCGTCCTCGCCAACATGGAGCTTACCTCTGAACAACTCCGGGCCTTCCAGGCCATTCTGAAGGGGAAATCTGTTTCCCCCATGCCCCAGGAATCAACTCCGGCCATCGCACCTCTCCAAGAGTCCGTGCAGGCCATTCCATCTCCTTCATTGGCGCAAGCCATCCAGTCTCCCTCGCTTCAAGGACAAGCGAGCCAACAACCACCCTCATTCCAGTTCCCGTCACAATCTCAAACTCCCATTGTTCCCCACATACCGCTTCAGCCGGGGCCGACTGTCGGCGGTCCGGCAGCTCCCTCTCATTCGGGGTTCCCCCCTCAAGTCTCCGGGAGACAGTTTCTCCCCCAGTGGCAAGTGCCACCTTCACCTCCAGAGGAGCTCGCCCAATCGCTCCTCAATAGGTTCAATCGCATGGATGAGCAGTTTCAAAATCTGAGAAGAATGGTGGACGTGAAAGCCACCCCGGAGGTTGCTTTGCCAATCCTTCCCGTCATTCATCTTCCTCCCTCCGAAATGCCCACGTACCGCAGATACAATGGTACCGGCAACCCCTTCATTCACCTCAAGGATTTCATGTATGAGTCCTCCTATTGGCAAAACGATCAGAGGTCCCTGGCATACCTCTTTCGGAGATCATTGGATGGTCCCGCGCTAGAGTGGTTCTATTCTTTGGAGCCCCGCGAGGCCGAGAATTTTGAAATAGTCCAGAGAAGGTTCTTGCAGAAATATAGGGATAGGGTCGGTCCCTCACTCTCCATTACCGACCTAGTGGCCGAAAAGATGAAGCCCGATGAGGATTTTGTCTGCTATGCTGATAGATGGAGGTCTCTGGCGGAAAGAATAAGGGATACCCTCTCCGAGCCCGAACAAGTGAAGATGATTGTGTCTAATGCAACCCCACAGTTCAGACACGTCCTGGCCATGAATAAACTTACTACAATGGAGGAACTCTATGAAAGGGCCCGGTACATCCAAACCCAGTTAAAAGACTCCCCCATTATGAACATGTTTGAGTCGCCGAAGCCCAAAGTGGTCAGAAAGACAGGCGCTGGTGTCCCGGGCGGAGCCACAGAAGGGGTCGTGACAAATGAGCAAGTGGGTGCGATCAACAATGCCAACTATGCAGTCAACCCAAGGCCTCCACAAATGCCCCGACTTCCCCTCCAACCAGGTCCTTTCCCTCTTCGTCCTCCACCCCAAAATAATCCACCCCAGGATAATATGCCTCCATTACGTCAACCCCAGCAACAACAACCACAACCTCAGCAACAACAACCACCACTTCAATACAACCAAGTTCCACCCCCGGGGAATTATGGTCCCCAACAGCAACAAAGGAGGCCGGTCGGTCCCAAGAGAGCCTACTATCCACCGTTGCCAGAAACTCTGGCAGATATTTTCAACGCCCTCATGGCCTCAAACATACTTGTGCTACCCAGGGAAAGGCCCGTGTGGCCCCCGAATGTTGATACCTCCAAATACTGCGTCTATCACAGGCAGCCAGGACACACAGTAGATTACTGCTTCCATTTCAAAGATTACATCCACGATATGAATGATGAACATCAAATAGATTGGGATGAAATGAGACGATACGTCGCCGCTCTCAAGGCTAGGAGACCTCCTCATAGGCCACAGCAGCAGTTACAACAGCAGCAGCAGCAGCAACCACAACAACAACAGCAGCCTCAGCAGGCCCCACAACAACAGCCCAACATGGGCATAATCCAAAATCCATTACCGGAGCACCAACAGCCTAATCACCAGGTCAACCCCATCTCCTCCTTCCCGGAAGTCGGGAGAGAGCAGGTGTGGCATCCGGAAAGTACCTCTATTCTTTCTTCCTCCAACCCTATCGTCATGCAACCCCCTCGCCTTGCCCGGGTAGCACCTCTCTCTCACCAACCCGCGTCAGTACCACCTCCATCGTTTCCACTACCATTACGCCCCCTCATTCGCACCCCAATGGCCTATCAGCCAACACCCTCCACTACGCCCTCATACCCTCTCATCTTCTCTCACTCCCCCGCTTTACCATCCACCTCTACCGCATTTGCCCTTATCCGTTCTAAGCCCCTTATCACCCGTCAACCGTACGTAACCCCGCATGTCTCCACCATACCACCGCCAATAAAGCCACTCATCACCCACCATCCACCTCAAAATCATTGCCCGCTTCAAGCCCTACCCACTTCTACTTCGTCTCCACCTCCACCTTTCAGACCCCTTATCCTTCATAATCCGTGTGATATCCCCTCTACCTCCACCATGCCTTCACCTAACAAACCCCTCATCATCACCCCTGCTCCCGTCATCACCCCTGCTTCATCAACCATTCCTCCCCCACTACCCCTCAAATCCCTGTTAAAACCCACTGCTACCCCCACAGAGGTACAAAAGCCGCATGCAATGGTGCTCCGGAGTGGAAGGATTTTCCACAGGGTTTTCCCCCACAACAGTCAGAATCCTGAGCAATCTCAGCCAGAGAAGGATGATGGAGAACAACCAGAAAGAGCTATCCCTGGAACACAGTATGATCTATTGAGACACTTGGACAAGACGCCTGCTCGGATCTCCATCCTGGAGCTACTTCAAAGATCCACATCCCACCAAGCGGCCTTGATGGAATATCTTCAAAAAGTCATGGTTAATGAGGACCTCCCGTGGAGAAGATTTCGACCGTCCTGACCCCAACAGACACACAACCGGCCATCATGTTCCACAACTACGAGCTCGCTCCCAAGGAAGCTCGGAAATATGCATTGTGTATTTCAATAAAAATTAATGGGGTATCCATAAACTTGTGTCTTGTGGACACAGGCGCGTCCATAAATGTGATCTCCATGGACACCCTTCAGTTGTGTGGGGTCAACGAGGAACAAATAAGACCTTCCTCGATCATGGTCACGGTCACGGCTTATGAAAATAGCAAAAGGCCGCCGCAGGGGATGATTATTCTGAAGGCAGAACTAGGCCCTATGTCAATTCCCATGGAATTCCATGTCCTCGACATGGACCCCACATTCAAGGCTATACTGGGTCGCCCTTACATCGAAGCCATGGACGCTGTGCCTTCCACCAACCATCAGTGCCTGAAGTTTCCTTACAATGGGAGGATTATTAAAGTGGTCAGTGCACCTGTCCTTCACACAGTGGATGCTATTAATACCTCTCTGCCATCTGTTTGGCCGTCTCATCGGCCCATATTGTCACTACTGGACGTACGTGATTCATCTCACGTTCCACTAGCACCAAAAGAGCCGGTCAGGGCAACCGCAACATCATGTCTCCCTTTTCACTCCAAAGGTTGGGAGATTATGAGGAACATCGACTATCAACAGGGTAAAGGTCTGGGCGCGCAGTTACAGGGTAGGCTCAAACCGCCAAAGGAAATTAGGCCGAACCACAGGTTTGGCCTAGGCTTCAAAGGACCGTTCAAGGCGGATTGGAAGCCCCTCACATGGACTCTATCAAACCACTTCAACAGAGGGCCCGTTGTTCAGATGGGAGATTACCCACGAGAAGCATATGGGGGATCACATGCAATATATTTGGCTGAAAAATATCCGAGGATCACCAAAAGAGGCAAGATCAAAGATCCGGAATGCGAGTGGAACAAATGGTTCGACATACGGGACATTTCCGTTGCACTGGAAAGGATGTTCTTGTCTCTGCAGCTTGAAGGACCACCATTGATCTCCGAAAATACCAGAGAATATTACCACTCTTGCCAAGGTTCCAAACTATCCTCGTCCTCGCCAGAAGGACCCTGTCATCGACGGATCTTCATCCATCCTCAACATTGCCGTCGACGGCTCATTAGCCGCCATCTTCTCCATCCACTCGTCTCAGCCTTTGCTGATATATTCTTCCTGGGCCAGACAATTGTCTGATGATCTTCCCAGGTCCCCTTCTTTGCTTACATACCTACGCGGGCTTTTCAACCCGCGCCAGGTCTTCAACCATGATCTGCTCTATGAGCCTCGCAATCCTCTAGCCATAACCACTTTTCTCTCTCCTCCGATCTCTTTTCACTGTTTTGTCATCAAAAATGAAAACGAAAAAAAAACGTCAATTTTCAAACTCCCCAACAACACATCTTCGTTGAGGAAACCTCCTACATCTCTCATGGGTGCATCCCCCCTTGCAGACCACCCGTCCAAGGCCCCGATGAGTGACCTTTTCTACCCCTCCTCTGAGGGGTCTTCTCCTGTACATTCTACACCATCCTCTTCGTCTTCCTCTCCTTCTATAAATATTATCAATCAATCTAGGAATGATAGGTCAAGGGTAGTACCTAGGAAGAAATCTAAGGGTAGGCAGATCCCTCGCCGATTCCTTCTGGATTTAGCCGCCAGGTGTCAGGCCCTTCTTGCCATCCCTCAGTTGCTAGAAAATCCCATCCAGCTACCGAAAATAGTGTGAAGGCAACTATGCAATTGATGAGGGGTATGGAGTCTACGAGATCACGAGTGAAGAACACCCTACTGAAGATGAGGGTGAGGAATATGAGGATGCGGCTGGCACATATGCTAGTGGAATAAGGAGATTCGACCAGCCATCAACCGCCGTAGAAGAGTCCACCAAAGAAGTCAACTTGGGAACTGAGGAAGACCCTAGGATCATCCTCATAAGTGATAATCTACCACCCTCTGAAGAAGAGACATTAATTGAAGTTCTCAAGGAATATAAGGACACGTTTGCATGGAGCTACGAGGATATGCCGGGTCTGGATTCAACCTTGGTCGAACACCGTTTAACCCTAAAACCAGGGTCTGTCTCGATAAAACAAAGGTTAAGGCGTTTCCACCCTCAAATGACTTTGAAAATGAAAGAAGAGGTCGATAAGTTCCACAAAGCCAGGTTCATTAGAGTCGTCCTTTATCCTCAATGGGTGGCGAACATTGTCCCGGTCATGAAGAAAGATGGGAAAGTCAGGATTTGCATCGACTTCCGGGACCTTAACCGCGCGTGTCCAAAGGATGATTTTCCCTTGCCTCACATTGATGTGTTGATCGATAACACGGCAGGTTATGAGACCCTCTCATTCATGGATGGATTTTCAGGATATAATCAAATTCGTTTGGCAGAAGAGGATCAGGAGAAGACGTCATTCACTACCCCTTGGGGAACATACTGTTACGTGGTCATGCCGTTTGGGTTAAAGAATGCTGGAGCTACTTACCAAAGAGCTATGATGGCCATATTTCATGACATGATGCACATATACCTGGAAGTGTATGTGGATGACTTGTTGGTGAAATCAAGGACCACGATGGAACATCCAGAAGTTTTGGCTAAGGTCTTGCAGAGGTCAAGGGAGTTCCAATTGAAAATGAACCCGAAGAAGTGTGTGTTTGGTGTGTCGTCGGGTAAATTGCTGGGTTTCATTGTGAGTAAAAGAGGGATCGAGATAGATCCCGACAAAGCCAAGGCTATCAGGGATATGCCGCCTCCCAAGAATTTGAGGGAAGTCCGAGGTTTAATCGGGAGGCTGCAGTTTATTCGTCGGTTTGTGTCCCAACATTCACAAAGGTGTAGACCTCTCTACGAGTTGACCAAGCCAGGAGTAGAATTCCACTGGAATTCTAAATGTCAGAAAGCTTTTGAAGGGTTGAAGGAATATCTGGCTAGTCCACCCGTTCTCATTCCACCCAAACCAGAAAAACCTCTGATCCTTTACGTCTCAGTCTTGGATGACTCCGTGGGAGCCGTCCTCGCACAAGCTGATGAAGAAGGCAAGGAACGGGCAACCTATTACTTGTCCAAACTTCTCAATCCCTGTGAGCAGAAGTACACCGTCATGGAGAAAACCTGTGCTGCCCTCGTTTGGGTAGTGCAGAAATTGAAGCACTACTTCTTGGCTCATGAGGTCCACTTGATTGCTCGAATGAATCCTATCAAATTCCTTCTGGAGAAATCCGTCCTTACGGATAGGCTAGCACGCTGGCAAAGTTTTCTCTCTCAGTTCGACATCACCTACATCCAGCAAAAGGCGATTAAAGGCTATGCCATAGCCGAGCATCTCGCTCACCATCCTCTTCCCAAGTTCGATCCGTCCAATCAGAGTTTCCAGATGAGGAACTAATGTCCGTCAACCAATCAGATGAGCCAATGTGGACGCTATATTTTGATGGAGCTCTGAATTCTCAAGGGAGAGGAATCGGCGTCGCCCTCCTGTCGCCTGAAGGCCTCACATTCCCATTGGCATACCAGCTCAAATTTCCAGTTACCAACAATATAGCCGAATATGAAGCTCTTCTAGCTGGCCTAGAACTCGCTCATTCTTTTCGTATCACTGAGTTGCGAGTCGTAGGTGATAGTCAACTCATCCTTCGCCAGGTGCTCACTAAATATCGCACTCGCGATCCCAAACTCAAGCCATACCAAGAACTCACTGCTGCCTTTGCCAAACTGTTCACCAAACTGATCTTTGTTCATGTCCCTCGTCATCAGAATATTCTCGCCGATGCCCTCGCCTCGTTGGCATCATCCATAAGGTTCCCTCTAGGAAGATGGTTTGAGTCCATTTCCATCTACAAACTTCACGCCCCTGCAATCGATGATGCTTCCTACGTAAATATCAAAGACAGGATAGCAAGGAAGATCCTGCAGAAGATATCCTTGAGAAGAGGGAAATCATGTTGGCAGAGGCCGAAGAAGAACTGGCTGATGAAGAGAAACCATGGTTCTATGAAATCGTCAAATACTGCCAAGATCAGTCTTATCCTGAAGAGGCCACCACAGAGGACAAGAAAGCCATAAGAAGGGTGGCTCAGAAATACACATTGGTTGGAGGTCTACTCTATAGGAGGAGCCTTACTGGTATTCTGTTAAGATGTCTTGGTGACGATGAGGTTTGGAAATGTGTAGAGGAGACGCACTCGGGTGTGTGCGGTGGCCACGTGAATAGTCAGATGCTCGCCAAGAAGATCATTCGCCAAGGCTTTTATTGGCCCACTATGGAAGAGGATTGTGCTGTCTATGTCCGTAGGTGTGTCAAGTGTCAACTTCACGCCGATAAAATCCATTCACCATCTTCCTCACTTCATCCAATATCCTCCCCGTGGCCTTTCTCCATGTGGGCATTCGACATCATTGGTCCCCTAGGTGATCCCAATTCCCTCACCAAGCAGAAATCTTTCATCCTTACTGCGACGGAATACTTCACCAAATGGGCCGAAGCCGAAGCTTACGCGGAAATCAAGGCGTCAACAGTCTGCAAGTTCATCATGAAGAACATCCTCGCCAGATTCGGCGTCCCAAGCACAATCGTCACCGACAATGGGCCACAGTTCATTTCTCAGGACCTATACGACCTCTGCAAAAGGTACGCAATTGCATTGCATCATTCATCGCCTTATTACCCACAAGGTAACGGCCAAGCGGAGGCCACCAATAAAACATTGCTCAAAATCATCAAAAAAACCTGCGAGTCTAGTAAGTTTTCAGACTGGCCAGAAAAACTTATCGAAGCCCTATGGGCCTATCGCACTTCAATCCGTACCCCCACCGGGCAGACTCCATTTGCCCTTACTTATGGTATGGAAGCGGTAGTCCCGTACGAGACTCTGATCCCTTCTCTCAGGGTACAATTGGACGAGGAATTTCACCTCGACGATCGTCGTAATTCACTCCTCGCCCAGTTGGAACTCTTGGATGAGAAGCGGCTGGCCGCTGCCGAACACGCGCGTGTGTATCAAAATAGACTCGCTCGCTTTTACCAAAAGAAAGTCGTTGAGAGAAAATTCAAAGTCGGTGAGATGGTCGTAAAAAGAATTTTTGTCAAATCTAGAGGGCCGCGTTCTAAGCTCCAACCCAATTGGGAAGGACCATATGTAATTCAAGCCGTGTACCCTGGCAACGCCTACAAGCTAATCAACGCCGAAGGGACTGAGTTATCCCAGCCTTGGAATGGGCTTTATCTTAAGAAATACTACCCTTAGCACAAAACAAAAAAAATGATGAAAATATAGAAAACATCAAAAAACAAAGAAATATTGAAAACCACTAAAAATATGGAAAATTCAAAATGCCAATGCCTGGTGGTCACCATGTAGTCAAGTCACTGCATCTAACCTTCATGTTAGGATAGGGCCCATTAAGGCTTGGTAGGCACCGGGTCTTGGTTTGCAGAACCGTGGAGATCCCTGTCCGGCCACGTCGGCCTATGCTCGCTCGAAGGAAGCTAACATGTGCTCACTTATGTATTTTATTCAAAAAAGTCGGTAGCATCACCTACGGTGGGGCCCCACCCAGAAGATCTCCGGAAGCTGTAATCTTTATTCTTTTCTCTTCGACCAAATGAGACAGTCGGCGCCCTTAAAACGCTGAGCATGAGAAACGAAACTCAAACCCCAAAGGCAAGAGTAGGATCCATTTCCTCGAGCATCGATCAGAGCACGAGAAGAGGGCAGTGTCCCCGCAGGCATACGAAAGGGAGCCCACAAACGTCAAACGACTATATCTCCCTCACAAAAAGAAATACAAAATCAAAATCAAGAGCCTGGTCGTGACCGTGCCTGATGCGATAAATGGAACCCCTCAAAGCAAAAGTTTGAATCCACAAAAAGGGGGGGGCTATGGAATGTAAATGCTCGAGATTTGGTCCGAAGTTGTCCGAAAGGAAAGAGTTAATGGGCCCTTATTCGCTCGCCGGGTTAACGGCTTTGCTGGTCCTCTCAGGAGGTTTATCCCCTACACTCTTCCTTCTCCCTCTAAAGATGAAGGTTCGATGGAGTTTCTGAAGGGTGAAAACTGCCCAGGGTCTGCGACCTTATTTTAATATACACATTTGGTTGCCTACTTTGAAAAGTAAAAGCTATCGCTGCGAAGGAGTCTCCGTGTTTCTGACTGGTCAAGACCCCTGTTTACCACCTTGATGTCTTCTTGTTTAACCTCGGGCTTAGGCCAATGCAAGCGCGTCACCTATGGGTGCGACGGCGTCTGATTCCGGGTCAACGTCGCGCGGTTGGTCATTGGGATTCCAGGGTGTTCCATCATATACCATCTAGAGTTGTGAGGAAACAGACCCGGGTCGGGCAAATCTCTTACCTCAAACACCTTTTGGGTGAATCCCTGTGGTCGGAAGCGACTGGGAGCCTAAGCATGGCATGCCGGTATTGTCATCAGGGTAAGTCTTAGCCGGCGGGATCATCATTCGAGGGGTCTAGAGGCCCAAATCAACCTAGATGTGCACTTAGGATACTTGGGAGGTTAGTAAGAAACCCCTGTTCTCGTATAGGTAGGGTGCCATTTGGGTGCTTGACAGGCATTAGCAACAAAAAATTTTATAATAAAAGCAACAAAAAAATGGAAAAGAGAAAATGTACATATTTGCAAACAAAAAAAATCTTTTTTATGATAAAAAAAAAAATGCCAAATATAAAAAGAAAACAAATCAATTTTGCATGATTGCATTTGCGTGCAGCATCTCACTTTTAATACCGCTTGCATTCGTGTGCTTGCCTGTCGCATTTATCATCACTGCATCTTTCTCTCGCCTTCCTTAAATAAAGGCTTGGCCCCTTGACCAGTTATCAAGGACAGTCAATGTGACCATTTGCTTATTGAGCAAGGGGCCAAGTCAGAACAGAAATTCTGATTTGTTTGTTTCAGTGATGTGTGCAGGGATTCAGGCAACAGAAGCAAAGGTGAAAACCAAACAAACCGAACCTTGTATTTTATTCCAAAAACCAAAAAAAATTACATCAAGTTCCGCCCTCTCTCTCTGCATTACTCGTCCCACTACTCTCCGGGCAAAACGCTCTCAAAGGTGCTACCCAACTACGAAAAGCGGTACTCCTACCGCTCTGTACTCCCCTTCCTATTCCCACACCCCGGCGTTGATCCACGGAAGCAGCAGAGAAGCTACCAACACGAAAGCCACGCTCTCGTGCTCTTCGGTAGCGCTCCTCACCATCTCTCAGCCACTGTTCAGCAAGACCAAGGCTGGTTCGGAGTTCGAACAACTGGGCCTCCATGGCCCTTCGTTCCTCCCTTTCAGTCAATCTGTTGGCTCTTTCTCTCTCTGCGTCTCTTTCTCTCTCTGCACGTTCTCTCTCACGGTCTTCCCTCTCCAACTGGAGAGTGATCCTCAGTTCCACGGCATCCCTAGAGGAGTCGTCATCAGGATGACGCCGCAGTTCCCTCTCCAGTTCTGCTATCCTAGCCTCCCTCTGCGCAGCTTGGCAAGCGCTTCTTCCGTCTCCTTTTCCTGCCGAGTGTACCATCTCAGATACGCGATAAGGCGTAAACAAAGAGAACTCAACACTGAAACTTTTACCTGTATACAGAGCATCCCTTCTGCCTCCGCAGCACGCTGCGTGGCGTGAGCAAGTTGCTCATGAAGCAAGTCAAGTTCTGAGGTGGGAATCCACAAGCTGGAAGAGGCACCACCTACTCCCATCGCTGGGGAAGCCGCGCCAATCTGGGCATGCTACGACCGCGTGAATTAGCAGCCAACATCTGGAATCTGCGGTTTTAATTAGGAACGCACTGTACACCTACCAAGGCGCTCGTAGCTCCGCGGGCATCGCCCAACCGTTGCTCCATCTCTGCCAAGCGAGTTCGTAAAGTCGCTATCATCGTATCACGGATATCCTGCAGCCATACGAGTCAGCATTTCCACCAGAAAACCAAAAAAGGGAGAAAGAAGAAAAGAGAAAAAGGGGAGACCTACCTCCGCAAGTCCCTGGGGTTGGAACCGCTCTGCGTACCTTGTCTTGTATAGACGCAGGTAATCCTCGCTATCCCGTGCCTGTGATTCCACGATCGTGCCACCCCGTTGCCAGTCTTCATACTGTTCAGGGAACCGCACGCGCCAGTCAATGCAGGTTGCCGGTCCCCGCGTCTTTCTCCCGACGCGAGGTGGCGCAGCCGTATCCACCCATTCTTGAGCCAGTCCCAAGGACCTCATAACCAATCGCAGCCGAAGCGGCTCGATTTCATTCAGGCAGTGCATCCACAGTTCCCGTCCAAATCGGGCACGACTTGTTAGAACCCATGGTTGGTCGGCATCGACCATGTCTGAGTAGGGTCTCCAGTTTACCATCGCTGCAGGGAACTCCTGTAGCTCCCGCCTTAGCACCATCAGTTGGTAGGTTAGGGGTGCCGCACTCATGATGGGTTCCCACCGCCTGGCTAGCGGCACCATCGCGGGTCGCCAATGCCGAGCTCTCCCCATGGGGAGGTAATAATAGCTCCACAGCTGCTCGGCGCAGGTCATCAGTACCTTGCAAAAACACAAAAAAAAATACAAAACAAGCAAAACCAAAAATACCTGGATGAATGGTGTGAAACCACTCACAGCCATCTCACGATCCGCTTCTTGGAACAGGCCTGCAAACAAGTGTGCCAGCATGGCAGCTCCCCAGGCATAGTATCCTACTCTTTCAAGGTCTGATAGCAGCTCCAGGAAGCGACATTGGATACCGTCCCCTTTCGAGCTCAGTACCAATCTCCCCAAAAGGAAGAGGAGAAATCTCCTCAAATCTATGTTGCATCTTTCCCAGTTGCCGAAATCTGTGCAGTACACGGCACGGCATCCTATTTCCATCCTTTCCATGAACTCTTCTGAGGATTCGTCGTCCCGCCGACGAGTGTCGGTGAGCCCTAATGCATCCATGAGGGACGCCCTAGCTACCGACCTATTTTTCCGACCATCTAGGTCCAAACCCAGTAGCTTCCGAGCACCTTCTCGGTAATCCGCATAAGTGACCCCGGTCACTGCCTCGCCCTCCACCTTCAGGCTTGTGATCCGGACCACATCCTCCAAGCTGGGCACCATGTGCCCCCAGGGCATCAGGAATGCCCGACTCACTGGGTCCCATCTCTCACACAAGGCTTGGATCAGGACCAGGTCGAGCTCGAGCGGCTCGATCCGAAGAAAGGTGCCAAATCCCATCACGTCTAGCCTCGCCTTCTGAAAATCTGGGAGACCTCGGTATGCTGCCACTACCAACTCCCATGAGATCTGTGATTTCATCACACTCTACGCATGCAGGGAATGGAGAGGAGGTTTGGTCAGAAAGAAGGAAGAAAAAGAATGAGAAAAAGGGCAGGAAAGCTCAGCTTACGAGTTGTGATTGGGCCCTTTCGCTGAAGTGCCCTTCGAGGTCCGAAAGCCTCCTGGAACTACTACCACTGGACCTGCTTCTCTTCGAGGAGTGGGAAGATTCGCCCTCCATCCAACTCTCGAATTTTGAACTCCTCCTCTCCCGTGAGAACTTGTGCTCCTCGAGTTAGCTCTCGATATACCTGGGAGGATAAAAGGGACAAGAATTTATAGAAATGGAAGGAGTGCAGGCCAAGATTACCTCCATCACCTTTAATGATAGCCCTCGCGATGAGGCACCTACCATGCGGTCCCGTGTGTCACTTCACCGCTCGCACAGGGTGATTGATTGGACGAAGAATATGACGACTAGCCCCCTATGTTGTCAAGGGATACCCTATCATGTTTTGGAGGACGTCCGCAAAATTTGACACAACATCCGGGAGAAGAGACTAGGGCCGTCATTATTGACTTCGACGGCAGATTCTCGTGGAAAATGGTCACAACAAGACGCGATTCTCCGCTTGGGGTGGAGTCTCGGCAGACCCATCACATGGGAACAGTGCAAAGGAGAAGAAGTGTAGGGAAGAAGGAACGCACAAGAGAACAAACAAGCAGCAGAAAATCAAATCACTCCATTCATAATTCTACATAAGCTGTCATAAACACTACAATCATAGAGATGAGGCGGGTCCACTAGCTCGCCAACTCGTGCCATTATCTTCATGCTCGTCCCTCTAGGCGTCCCTCTCCTCTCCCCTGAGGTGAGGGTCCCTCAGAAGCCTCCTGGATCCCCGTGCAGTAGCACCCGCCTCGCCTCGTGGCGCCGGCTCCACAGCAATGACTCGCTGCTCCTCCCCTGGCGTGGAGAATAAGCCACTAGCGGCAAAGCGACCAGACTGGCGCAGTCGCTCCCCGAACTCTCGCGCTCTCTAGTAGCGCGTCTCCATCCCTCCTAGCCTCTGCACGACGGCCTGAAGGCCCAGCTGGAGCTCCCTCACTTGGGCCTCCAAGGCCCTCCTCTCGGTCTGATCCCGCTGTCGCTCGGCCCTTCTCTCGACTTCTCTCTCTCTGCCTCTCTCCTCTTCATCTGCAGAAGAACCCTTAACTCCAGGATGTCTGGAGAAGGTCTCTCCTCACCACGATGTCGCAGCTCTGCTACAGTCGTCACCCAGGCATCACGCTCCTCTTCTGCCCGGACAGCCCGAGCCACCGCACCGGCAAGTTGCTCCCGAAGGGAGGCAATCTCAGGAAAAGGGGTCGAGGAACTGGAAGATGCGCCGCTAGCCACTCCTACCATCGCTGTCTGCTGGGCACGCTGGAACGAACAAACAGCAGCTGTCAGCTAAGCTCCACATTTAAAAATAGAAAATTCAGCACTTAACTTACCAGGAGCGACAGTTCCTGTTGAGTGGCGGCCAGCTGCCGCCTGACCACGGTTAATTGGGCACGCGAGCCGTTGACGTCGCGCATATCCCCGGCTTGGGGAAGCCCCACATAACTCTCTCTCTGCTACCGCAGGAAGTCGGCACTGTGCTGCACCAATACGCTCCCTTGCTGTTCAGGGAGACATATGCGCCAATCCTCGAGCTTCGCCTTTCCGCGACTCTCCTTCCTAACACGGCTCGGCTCATCTGCACTCGCCCATTCATCGGCCAAACCCGGGGTCTCTGCCATGTCCTGCATCAAGAAAGAAGGGCCTCGTGTCATAACAAGAACGCGTCTCCTGTCAAGGACGCGTCCATCATTTGAGTGCAACACTCGCCGAAACCTTTTCCCCCCACGGCTCGCTTCAAAACTGAAAATGGATCAAAGAGGAAGAGATCGGAGGACCTACAAGACCGTGTTCACTTCCTTCCGCGCCATTGGGCCCCTCGGGTCCCTCGGGGGCCCGAAGCGGCCCTTCCTCCTCCATGGACGCCGTTCCATGCTCTGGCGCGTCCCTCTTCAGGCGAGGGGTCCCGCGTCCCTCTCCACCTTCACCGTGGTCCAGACCGCCGAACTCCATCGATCGAGGGGAAGAAGATAAAGACGGGCGAGCGAGTTTCGGCGGAAGGCGGGCTCGTTTGTGGGTAAGGCACGGGAGAAGAAAGGCCACCCGACGCTTTAAATTTGAATTCGAGGATTAAGACGCGTCCTCGCGCCTGGACGCGCCCAAAAAAGGGAGAAAGGAAACAGAATCCCCCCGTGCAAAGCGCAGCTCCCCGCTGTTCAGGGCAAAGTCTCGTAAGGCATGCCTCGAAACAACTCGGTGCAGCAGAAAAGTGAGAGAGGAAAGGTACACACAACACAAGAAAGCCATTTTCATTTCATATAATAGTCGAAAGTACATCATGCAGTAAGGAGGGTGGAGTGTACAAGCAACTCTCTAACTCTCGCCATCACCCTCCTGGTCATCTCTCTCCTCCCTCCTCTGACACAGATCCCTAGGGGGCCTCTGCAACCTCTGTGAACCCTGAGAAGCCGTGCTCGCCTCCCCAGGTGGCACCATGCCAGCCTCCAAGGTGCGGCGACGCTCCTCGGCCGAAGAAACTAGAAAGCTACCCACGGAAAAGGAACCAGACTGACGAAGTCGCGCCCCGCGCTCCTTCGCCCTCTGATACCGCTCCTCACTCTCCCGAAGTCTCCCCTCCGCCGTGCCAAGACTCAGTCGGAGCTCTGACACCAGGGCCACCGGAGCCCTCCTCTTGTCCCAATCTTGATGTCGCTCTGCCCTCCTGTACTCCCTCTCTTTCTCTATGATCTTCATATCCCTCTCCCTCTCTCTCTCTAGGATCTCCCTATCCCTCTCCCTCTCTCTAGAATCTCCCTATCCCTATCCCTCTCCTCTCTCTCCCTCATCGCCTCTCTCCTCGACAGCTCGAGGGTGATCCACAGATCCACCACGTCGCGAGGAAGCTCCTCAGCCTCCCGTCGCCGCTCCTCCTCTAGCTCTGCAATCCGGGCGTCACGCTCTGCCGCCCAGCATCGCGCTCCTGCTTGGCACGAACAGCACGGGCCAGGGCCTCCCGAATCTCGGCCACCTGTCCAAACACGCATGCACTGTAAGAGAGCAGTGATAAAAGGAAAGCAGCTAGAAGAGGGTCAGGGCCAAGTAGGCACTCACTCGAGCCTCGCGGTCACGCTCGGCCTCCTCAGCCCGAGCCACCGCATACGCCAGCTGCTCCTGAAGGGCAGAGATCTCCGGGGGAGGGCCCCACGAACTGGAACTCGCTCCACCAGCCGTCTCGGCTGCTGCTGCCTGGTGGGCCTGCTGAAACACGGGGCAAACGACAGTCAGAGGCTAAGCATCAAAATCCAGGTCACAAAAAATGCATTGCATAGACTCACCAGGATCTCCAACTCCTGTCAGATGGCCACCAACTGCCGCCTGGCGTCCGCCAACTGGGCCCGCAGGTCGGCGATCATGTCGTCACGAGCATCCTGCATGGCATATAAGTTAGTATCACATGCATATACACATAGAAGAATGAAGCATTTTCATTTCACACTTACCCCTGCCATACCACCGAGGGAGAGGCGGTCCCCGTACGTAGCTCGATACCGTCTCATGTAGTCGGTGCTGTCCTGTACATGGGACACCACTGGGACCCCGCCCTGCTGCCAGTCCTGGTACTGTGCTGGGAAGCGCGTGCGCCAGTCCATGATCTTCGCCTTCCCCTTGGTCTTCCGCCCGATGCGGACCGGCTCATCTACATTGACCCACTCTTGGGCCAGCCCCAACGTCCTCATAACCAGCCTCAGCCGAAGCGGCTCGATCTCGTTCAGGCAATGGACCCACACGTCCCGCCCGAAACGAGGAAGACCCGCTACAACCCAGGGCTGGCCAACGTCGGCCATACCCAGGTAGGGCCTCCACACCACCTACATCACCATACATACATCATACTAGTTGCCATTAGGTCACATGCATAAAAAATACAAAGAAATCATACGCATCATACCATAGCCTCGGGGTACTCGCTCAACTCCCGACGAAGTGACGCCAGCTGGTAGCTGTGTGGTGCCGATACCACGACCGGCCTCCATTGTCGCGCTAGAGGAATGGCTCTCCTGTTCCCCTGCCTGGCCCTCCCCATCGGGAAGTAGTAATAACTCCACACCTGCATCCATCATACATCATTAGCACGAGTAATTGCATATTTAACTATAGTAAAATGCATAAATAAATTCTGTACCTGGAGAAAAGGTGCGAAGCCGCTGACTGTCGTCTCCCTCTCTGAAGTCTGGGAGAGATCAGCAATCAAATGGGAAAGCAGAGCTGCTCCCCACGCGTAGTGCCCCACTCTGTCAAGGTCCGCCAGGATCCCGAGGAAGCGGCAGTGGATGTCATCTGATGCGGGACGGACACGGGAGACGACACTATTAGGTGCCACCCTCGGACTCTAGATGAAGACGCGACCAGCAACACACACCAGGGAGACACTAAGCCCGACACTACGAGCTCCTAGTGGCGAAACGTCGCTAACAGAAGTGGAAGCTCACTCGTCGTCCTAAGCGAGGAAAAGCGCGGACCGTGCGCGGTTAAGGAACCGGCGGAGGTCAAGGGTAGTCCGACTCAACTTCCGGACTCGGATCGAGTCACGGGACGGGTCACTCTCACTCTCACAGCGGTGACATGGACACACGGGCTAGTACCTACACTCTCGGCAGCGGCCTAAGACCGTATACTAGCTAAGCAATGTAACACCAAGGAGTTAAGACTTTACCTCCACGCACCCGGCGTGGCGAAGACAACCCCGGCCAATCACGGACTCCCGGTTAACACAATTTTCAGAAATACAATAATTTGACCCACTCCACGCAGGGAGGTAATAGGTCACATGTGGGGCCCGGGAATCACGCTAATTGGGTTGACGGGTAGCATCGTGATGTCGCCCGGCGGTGCCGAACTCCGCGTTTTCGTGCTTTCCGAACGGCGGGTTCTGCGGGCCCGTGGGGCCCACGAGTGGCGCTGGCCTCCGGATCTGCAGGAGTGGGTCCCACTGTGATGGGGACCCCTGGAGGCACGCCTCCACGGAAGGCGGTCGGCCGGAACACCGATCGGTGGCCGAACAACTCCGATCTCCAAGCTTGTGGAATGCTGCCCACGGATTTTTGCTTGCTGTTTTCAGGCGCGCGCTCCGGCAAAATCAACCGCTGCGATCAGCCCCGTTGCCCGAATGCGACGAAACCAGCACCGTTGGAAAGAGGACTCAAAATCCTCCAACCTAGGGCCAGTGGATTCCTCTGAACCTGTGCGGACCTGGACCTTAACTAATTTTCAATTCTCTACTACACAGTTCCAGAACTCTCAGTTCAGCACATAAGTTCCCTGTAAACGGCCGTTTACCGCCTACTTACAGTGGGATTCATACTTGAGCTCTTCTTCAAAGTTGTAGATAATCAACCTATGAAGCTGGGACAATTTTTAGAATTGGATTTGGAGGTGGTGGTGATTTGATAGGATTTTTGGAGTGTCTGGTGGTCGGATCTGGGAACGGGTGGACAGAACTTCAGGTGGATCTGGGAACGATTTGTGGAAAATATGAAATGGACGAACTAGAAATTTAGAAAAATTGTGGATGAAGGGGTGGATGCAAGGAACACCCAGTAAAATTGGGCGAACCAAAGAAAATTAAAAAGTGGACCTAAGACTTGAAACTCAGGGCGGATGGGAACCTGGACAGAACTTTGGCAGAACCGAAGTGGAAGAGTGGACGAAAACCTAAAATTATGAAACGGGATCTGAATGACGAACCAAAATTTTTGGATAGTTATTGACACCTCTGGAACATCCAGTAAAATTCCCAGGTCGATCTGAGCTCGTGGTGGATGGCTGAATTTTGTGGAAGCTGCTGTGGTACTGCGCGGGCAGAACTCCGTTGATGGCAATGGCGGTGCGGTGGCGGCTCGTGGCGGCGGCGGCGGCGACCGGAATGATAACGGGAGGAGTCACACCTCCAGAGGGAAGCCTTCACAGCTTCAAGGGGGAGAGAGGGGCGGCCTAGGCCTTTGCTCAAGCAATTTTCCAAGTTCAAATGGCATTAAATTCCAGTAAAATGGAAAATACAAGTTTAAATAGCTTACATCTCACATCCATCCACAACCGTAGGATCTAGGGGTAAGAGATGAAGGGCTGGGATGGCATGTGACACACACACAAAAAAAGAAATAAATAATTAAGGGGAGGGGGGCGGCCCTTGGACTTTGAATGGGAGGGGTGTGGAAGGTTGAAATGTAGGTGGGAGGTAGGTAGCCTCCTTGGACTTTTTAAGCCCATTGTCCCCCATGTGTCCCATTACAAGTCAAGCTTCTAGATGCTCCCATGTGGCATGTTGACTGGCCCCACGTGGGACCCTAGGCTGAGGTGGCCCAATGGGGTGGGACCTGTGGGGCCCGTGGGGCCCACGGGGTCCGAATTGCACATAGGCCCTTATTACAATCAAAATAGCAAACCGAATACAATGAAATAAACATAAATTACACACACATAAAGGCTAACTAAATATGATAAATGGGGAGGCTCAAGGTGGAGTCTCCAGGCTATCTCCGAGCCAGATGGACGCTGAGGTGGCTCGAGTCGTGCTCCGTGTGCGATACCGGTGGCTCGGCGTGTCGCGCCGCTCAACTGCTCGGGTGTCCGCACCAATTCTCCCCGGGTGGGAGAAACTCGACCCTGTCGAGTAAGGGTCTGCATCGCTCCTGTATCGCTCCAAAAGGTTCGGATCGATCTGCTGCAACTTGTCATGTGTGATCCATGTGTCCTCAGTAGCGGGCCGTCCTCTCCATCGCACTAGGTAGCGCGGGTAAGATCCACTCCTGGTAACTGTCACTTGCTCGTCCAGTATACGATCTATATGCTCATGCTGCCATGAAAAAGGGGCTGGAGGTGGAAGTGGACACTCAGGTGTGGGATCACTCTCAAGGAGAGGAGATGGCTCAAAAGGCTCACTAGGGATCACCGCTGGGTCCCTATATGCAACAAGATCCGATACATTGAAGGTAGAGCTTATACCATATTCCTCGGGCAAGTCCACAACGTACGCATTGGATCCAACGCGTTTCAACACTCTGAATGGACCGGCTCCGCGAGCTTGTAACTTCTTAACGATTCCAGAGGGAAACCGTTCAGGTCTTACCCTGATCATGACATATTCACCCTCTTGGAAATCTCGGTGGTGTCTAAGGGCACCGGCTAACTCCTTGTACCGTGCATTGCTGGCCTCACTCATGCAGACTCCTAACATGCCTAACAAAAAGAAAAACACACAGATGCACACACGACCCTACACAAACCTAATGCTAGTCCGACACAATCATATGCAAGGTGGTCCAGGACATCCGAATGTGTGCCATGCATGCATTTGACATAACCGGAGGTTAATGTCATGGTGGACTCCTAGACATCCTACGATGCACCAACCATGGACATGGGGTTTGGATGTGGGAAGTCCGGGAGGTTTGGGTGGTTGAGGTGGCCCGGGGAAACCAAAGTCCTCATTACCCCCAAATGACGGTTCGGACCTATTGCCATGTAAAGGTTGCCAGGCCCGAGTAGGAGGGGTGTGATAGTGGACTTCCTTAAAGAGGTGGAATGGAGGTTGTGGGCCAAAGGGCCCATGAAGAAAGGGATCGAAGGGATCAAAGAATGTGTGACCCCTCGATATGGATTCCCTCATTTCAAGGTCCCATGTGTAGAATTCTAGAAGGTGTTGATGGTCACCTTCATCCGTGAAGGGAGATGAGACGGTGGGGGTATGCTGGTGGACTCTCTCGAAAAGGTGGTGTAAATATGGTGGGTCACGGAGTCCATAAGAGAATGGGTCGAAGGGATCAAAGAAGGTATGACCCCTCGGACTAGGCTTCCACAAATCACTGTCCCACATTTGGAAATCTTGGAGGTGTAAATGATCACCTTCATTCATTGCGAGAGATGGGACGACAGTCATAGGTAGAAAGTAAGATTCCTCCATTGGGCAAAGGGGAATGAAGTTGGACTCGGCTGGCAAAGGGAGGAGTAGAAGAACCTCCGTGGTAACATGACCCACAGTGTACACGGAGGTGATGGACCCTAGGGATGGATGTGTGAAGCTACGACCTGTAGGTCGGTCGAAGCGTGGGGCCAACAAGTGCGTAAATGTCAACTGCCGGTCTAATCCTTTAAGAAGATCATCTAATGTATCAACATGGTGACTAGACCGGAAGGTGGTATGGAATGAGTTGACCGGCACTAATGGTAGGGTAGGGTCCATGGATGGGAGGAGAGACGGGGCCAAGCCGTTCTTGAGCCATCTAAGAAGTGGTTCGGCTATGAAAAGTGTACCCGTTAGAAACACGGGTGGCTCGGACTTTAGCGGCTCCAAATGAGAGGGCTCCGAAATAAGATCGGAAGGTGAGGTTTCTCCAACCCCTTTATCCCCTAGGGCTAGAGATGTCCGAGTGGGACACTGTCCGGCAAAGTGGCCAAACCCCTGGCAGCGATAACACTGTTGTCGTGATCCTCTACGCTCCTTGATAAGTGGGTCCCTACCCTTATCCTCCTGATGGACAGGGGGTGTAGGCAATGGGGCTCTCGTGGGTGGGGGAAGAGGATCCACCAAGATGGGGAGAGGACCTCGGGATGGCACTCTAGATGACACTGGATTGGGACTACCGGTTGCTACCTCCTTAGGGTCATGCTTGGTTCTATCTCGGCTAGGAGGTAGGCAAGGGGGAAGCAGGGACTCAATATAATCACACTTCCTATCCACCTTATCCAAAATGATTTGGAAGAGTTCGGCAATGGTGGGGTTTGGAGTAGGAGCGATGTGATGGACTCCCCCATATGAAGTCGGCCTAGTCGTGGACCTAGGCTCTTCTACATGCGCGGCGCGTTGCCTCCGATTATGGCCCACTTGGGTGGATGTGATTGGGTGGGGTCGGTTGGAGGTGACCGGGCCGGGTAGGTAGACCTTCCTAAGTTCATCCTTCATCTCATGCCACGACTCGATGGGCCTTTGCCTCCTAACCTCTCTCATGCGCTCAATGCTCTCCCATTTCCAGGCGGCTTTGTGGACAAGCCTCTCTCGGGCAAAACTAACTTGCATGGCATCGAACATAGTATAACAATCAAAGTATGTGTCCATGGTGGCTTCCCACTTGAGGTAGTCGCCTGGGTCATTGGAGCCATAAAAGTCCGAGGCTTCGGGCCTACGGAAGTGGAGGGGATGGTTGCCAAGCCCATGGGTGGACCAACGGCCATAATGCCCGGGTGATTGGGAATCCACGGGAAATTAGGGGGGGGGAACTATATGTTGGACATGCCGACACTTGGACACTACACTAGACCGGCTATACAAGGTTGGAATGCACTAACTAATGCAAACACCGACTAATGCACCTAGACCTAAACCAATATCCGGTACATGGCGGAGTTAATCGATCCGAAGATCACTCGCGCAAGTGTGCGATCTTCCCGATAGGCGTAGCCTAACGTTCGGACAACACCTTTTAAGATACCGAGCTATTGGATGAAATGCAATTTGAAAACACCTTTTTTTATTGTTTTGAAATGATGATCCTAGACTCGACTTATACCATGATGCATGTAAGACATATGCAATGACTACCCTAGACTCAACCTGGCTCTGATACCAAACTGATGCGGGACGGACACGGGAGACGACACTATTAGGTGCCACCCTCGGACTCTAGATGAAGACGCGACCAGCAGCACACACCAGGGAGACACTAAGCCTGACACTACGAGCTCCTAGTGGCGAAACGTCGCTAACAGAAGTGGAAGCTCACTCGTCGTCCCAAGCGAGGGAAAGCGCGGACCGTGCGCGGTTAAGGAACCGGCGGAGGTCAAGGGTAGTCTGACTAAACTTCCGGACTCGGATCGAGTCACGGGACGGGTCACTCTCACTCTCACAGCGGTGACATGGACACACGGGCTAGTACCTACACTCTCGGCAGCGGCCTAAGACCGTATACTAGCTAAGCAATGTAACACCAAGGAGTTAAGACTTTACCTCCACGCACCCGGCGTGGCGAAGACAACCCCGGCCAATCACGGACTCCCGGTTAACACAATTTTCAGAAATACAATAATTTGACCCACTCCATGCAGGGAGGTAATAGGTCACATGTGGGGCCCGGGAATCACGCTAATTGGGTTGACGGGTAGCATCGTGATGTCGCCCGGCGGTGCCGAACTCCGCGTTTTCGTGCTTTCCGAACGGCGGGTTCTGCGGGCCCGTGGGGCCCACGGGTGGCGCTGGCCTCCGGATCTGCAGGAGTGGGTCCCACTGTGATGGGGACCCCTGGAGGCACGCCTCCACGGAGGGCGGTCGGCCGGAACACCGATCGGTGGCCGAACAACTCCGATCTCCAAGCTTGTGGAATGCTGCCCACGGATTTTTGCTTGCTGTTTTCAGGCGCGTGCTCCGGCGAAATCAACCGCTGCGATCAGCCCCGTCGCCGGAATGCGACGAAACCAACGCCGTTGGAAAGAGGACTCAAAATCCTCCAACCTAGGGCCAGTGGATTCCTCTGAACCTGCGCGGACCTAGACCTTAACTAATTTTCAATTCTCTGCTACACAGTTCCAGAACTCTCAGTTCAGCACATAAGTTCCCTGTAAACGGCCGTTTACCACCTACTTACAGTGGGATTCAGACTCGAGCTCTTCTTCAAAGTTGTAGATAATCAACCTACGAAGCTGGGACAATTTTTAGAATTGGATTTGGAGGTGGTGGTGATTTGATAGGATTTTTGGAGTGTCTGGTGGTCGGATCTGGGAACGGGTGGACAGAACTTCAGGTGGATCTAAGAACGATTTGTGGAAAATATGAAATGGACGAACTAGAAATTTAGAAAAATTGTGGATGAAGGGGTGGATGCAAGGAACACCCAGTAAAATTGGGCGAACCAAAGAAAATTAAAAAGTGGACCTAAGACTTGAAACTCAGGGCGGATGGGAACCTGGACAGAACTTTGGCAGAACCGAAGTGGAAGAGTGGACGAAAACCTAAAATTATGAAACGGGGTCTGAATGACGAACCAAAATTTGTGGATAGTTCTTGACACCTCTGGAACATCCAGTAAAATTCCCAGGTCGATCTGAGCTCGTGGTAGATGGCTGAATTTCATGGAAGCTGCTGTGGTACTGCGCGGGTAGAACTCCGTTGATGGCAATGGCGGTGCGGTGGCGGCTCGTGGCGGCGGCGGCGGCGACCGGAACTGATAGGGTGGAGTCTCACCACCAGAAGGAAGCCTTCATAGCTTCAAGGGGAAGAGGGAGAGGAGGAGGGGGCGCACCAAGGCTGGAGCTTCAAGCTTTTTTCACAATTCTTATGGCATTAATTCTTCAAAATTAAAAATTACAAGCATATATAGGTCATATGTCTAATCAACCCTCAACCGTTGGATCTAGGGGTGTGAGATGGAGGGCTGGGATAGCATGTGACCATCCATACAAATTAAAATAAAAAAATACAAGGAAGGGGGCGGCCTATTGACTAGAATGGCTAGGGGGACATGGTAGGTGGAAGGTTGGTGGAATTGTTGACCATTTTGGTCCCTTGTCCCCCATGTGGACAATTGACTAGTCCAAGGCTTCTAGATGTCCACATAGGATATTGACCAACCCCACATGGGGCCCTATGGCTGAGGTGGATCAATGGGAGGGGCCTGGGGGACCCGTGGGGCCCACGGGGTCCAAATTGTACATAAGCCCCTCTTACAATCAAAATAGCAAACTGAATACAATGAAATAAACACAAATTACACACACATAAAGGCTAACTAAATATGATAAATGGGGAGGCTCAAGGCGGAGTCTCCAGACTGTCTCCGAGCCAGATGGACGCTGAGGTGGCTTGAGTCGTGCTCCGTGTGTGGTACCGGTGGCTCGGCGTGTCGCGCCGCTCAACTGCTCGGGTGTCCGCACCACCATCCCCCTTCGTCCCCAGCAGAAGGCGGCCCAGGAAGAAGAAAAGAAGCCTCCGGAGGTCTAGATCCACCAGCTCCCGCTCGCTCGGGTCCTGGGTGAAAGCTGCACGGGCATCTCCCTCCAGTCATGCCACAAACTCCGCTCCAGTCTCGCTAACCCGCTGGCGCGGGTCGACGAATCCGAGCGCGTCCATAATCTCCACTCGGCCGACTACCCTGCTGTCTCTGTCGGTCACGCTCGTCTCTAACCACAGTAGGTCCAGGGCACTCTCTCGGTAGTCGGGGTAGGTGACCCCGCTGACCGCCTCTCCGTCAACTCGTAGCCTGGTGATCCGAGCCACGTCTTCAAGTGTCGGCACCATGTGCCCCCAGGGCATCAGAAACGCCTGACTGAGCGCATGCCACCGCTCCCTCAATGCCTGAATGAGAGGAAGGTCGAGCCAGAAGGGCTCGATCCTGAGGAAGGCTCCAAAACCCATGGCGTCCATACGCGCCCTCTGGAAGTCCGGCAGCCCACGGTACGCTGCCACCACCAGGGACCAGCTGATCCGGCTCTTCATCATGCCCTGCACACCACAAAAAATAAATAAAAAGGAACACATCAGCATCATGAATAATAATAAACAACAACATTGTACATAATATTTAATTATTTTTACTTATTTAAAGGCGTCCAACCCCCTGGACGCTTTCTTTTTATTTTTTTTATTTTTAACAAAACCAAAAAAAATAATAAATAACCAAAAATAAAAATAAAATATATTTTATCATGAAGGCGTCCATCCATGTGGACGCCTCATTTTTATTTTACATAATAACCCAAAATAATAACAATAATAATAATAATAATAATAAATAATAAAAACAAAATAAAAAAGAAAGTTGGAGGCGTCCAGGCCCCTGGACGCCTCCTTCCCCCACTCCCCGGCCTTCTCCACTGGCTCTCGGCCGCCTGTTTAGCATATTAAACCAATAAATTGGGGTTCTGAGGGGCTTACCGGGTCATGCTCATCCTCTCCAACATCGCCAGCACCCGCAGGATCCTCCACGGCCAAAGGAGGTGACTCCTGTTCCGCGGCTATCTCCTCTTCCGCAGCAATCTCCTCTCCTGCGACAGCCTCCTCTGCATGATCCCTCGACCTCCTCGGACGACGAGCTCGTCGTTTCCGCTTCTCCCCGCCCTGGCTCGGGCCTCCTTGCTCCATTGGGAACTGGGAATGGGTCGTTTAGAGTGAACAAGTCGTCAGAATGAACAGTAGAAGTGGAAAGGGGGGTGAGGCCCCCCTTTATATAATAAATCACCCTTTTTTGGGGCGTCCAGGCGCCTGGACGCCCCCACTTTTTCTTTTTTTTTCAAAAATTCAAAAAAAACTAGGGGCGTCCAGGCACCTGGACGCCCCCAAACAAAAAATTAAACAAAATAAAAAAGAAAACTAGGGGCGTCCACGTGCCTGGACGCCCCCAAACAAGAAAATTAAAAAAAAATAAAAAATAAATTATAGGGGCGTCCAGGCCTCTGGACGCCCCCAAAACTGAAAAATCAAAAATAATAAAAAAATAAAAAAAATAAAAAATAGAGGCGTCCATGCCCCTGGACGGCCCCATTAAAAGTAATTATATATATATATATATAAATAAGTACATAAAAAAGAAAGAAAATACAAAAATATATAAAAAAGAAAATCATCAAAATAATAACAAAGGAAACGGGGGTCCGAAACATCCAAATTCTACATTTTATTCCATCAGAAAGCAGGACGAGTTACATCAGGGGCTTAGGCGCCTTAGGCCTTAACTTCTCCAGTTCAGTTACATAAGCCCTCCACAGCTCGCATTCTTCTCCCACATGCGATAAGGCCTTTCCCGCAACACTTGTCTTCCAGGGTGCTTTGACGGCCTTCGCTTCCTTCGCATCCGCTTCAGTGCCCAACTCTCTCTTCTTCAAAGGAACGATGCCAGTCGGTAGTGGGAACGAATGACGTGGAATGCCGATCTGGAGGCAGCACCGATGCGCGTTGTAAAGGACAAACTCGGTCGCGCCGATCAGTTGGAGATCAACTTCGGGAGAAGACCTCATAAGGAGTTCAAGCGGGAGTAGACATGCCAGTGCGTAAGTAAAGAGGCTTTGTGTCACGGTGCGAAAGTAAGACCGCCAGTCTTCACGTTTCTTCAGCCACAGAACACGGTTCGCTACAGTGCCACCGAAGCCTAACACATCGGCTATGTGATGAAGGGGGCTTTGTTGGAAGAGCTTCGAAGCGGTTGGCATTCCCTCACGGTGATCAAATTTGAAATGCAAATCAAGCCAGCAATTCAGGACAAGTGCGCAACCGAAAGGAGACTTACCCATGCTTGAGGCAGTAAGGCCACTATAAAGGTAGGCAAGGACGGCAGGTCCCACCCTCTTTCCACTCCAGATCCCGCGAATGGCACTCAGTTGGTCTTCTTCCACTATGTTGTCAGTATGAGGGAACAAGAGAGCTCCCGCCAGACAAATGGTGAACCCTTTCATGATTCCTTCCAAATAGTCATCATCTGGTGACCCTCTCAGGGCATCCATAACCCATTCCGTGAGCTTTTACAAATCAATTCCCTGTCGAGTACGGACCTTTTTCGCTGCGTCGGGCCGCATGAAACTTCCAAGGACACTCTCGGAAGTCCCCCGTGTCAGCATCTGCATAGCCTTCACCTTCCCGTTACTCTTGAATTTCTTCAATCCAAGCAGAAGTTCCACCTCCTCGAGGAGGATGGTCGCCTCGAAGGTCGGGAAGACAAACGTGTGGGTCTGGGGATGCCAGATCTCCACTAATACTGGCATAGCAGCCCAGTCCATGCGGATTCTCTCATAGTGTTTGGCGTGAATAAGGAGCCCCTGAAGATGCCACCTCGAGAGTATGGCCCTCATGCCGATGGAGATGTTGGAAGTTAGCTTTGAAAGCCATGGCAGTTTGGAAAACTTCCTCGGGCCTGGGAAGAGTGGATATGGCTGGAAGAGAAAAGAAAGAAGAAGAAAGGAAGGAAGTAAGAAGAAGGTTCACGTGGAGAAATTTGAAATGAATCATCTTACCATATGCGACATGATCGTCCCACTCAGATGACCCTCGAGGTCGGAGAGTCGCCTGATCTCACTGCTAGACCTGCTCCTCTTCATAACGCGGGAAGACTCTCCTTCCATCCTGAAATCTCTAGATTCTCCTCTCCTTTTCCTCCTGAGCTTTCAAAACTCTCCTTGGTGCATTTGGAGGAACTAGCCTAAGGGAGATACTTATAGGAAGGGTTGGGCGCTATAGGACGGAACATGTCACGTCAGTGGTTAGTTGTCAGGATTTTGTCTAGATCTCCTTTGTACTGTGGTGCGATTCTGCTATGATTCTGCTACTTTCTGATGTTGCTAACCTTTGTTGGTCTGTGCAGGTTTTACTAACGGACGTCTTTGTCCTATCTCCTGTCCCACCTTTCAATGGTTGGTCCCACCTTGTCATGCATCATAGTATATTATACCTACGCTACTAGAATATGTCAAGGACCTCGCGACCCGAACGAATCTGGGATTTGAGTTCCCCTTCAACAAAAACAGTGATGATCCCGGAAGAATTTGGGTTGTACGGATAGGCCGTTAATTTGTGGTAGCATGGGGATGACGGTTCCATTCAGTGAGTTGGTGTGCGGATAAACGGGCCCCAGCCCAGTATCGGCTCACCGGATCGGTATCCTGACCCATTCTTAACGAGTTGACAATATTATCCTTGCCTATTTTTTATTTTAGTTTGTTTTAAATTTTTCTTTAAACCCAGCATGCATTCATATAGGACTTTGAATTTATTGCGGAAGATCATTCAAGTGATTCGATTATGAAAGCCGTTGTGTTTCAATTCATACCAATGTGAGACATTCCACTCCGAATGAAATACCGAGTTTCTTTGAAACGGCCCTATGCTGCTCTTCCAAAGGAGACCCTTGTTTGGACAGACTCTCAGATATTTCTTTACTTTTTACCTTGTTTGACCCACCTTGGCCGCAGCACTCCCACATTGGCTGGTAACCGCTCACCAAAGGTGAAACCTGCGGGTTTATGACCCAGGTACTTCCACACCGAGAAGTTGGTCTCCTTTATTTTCGTGCCTGAGCACACATCTCACCCTCCCTTATTTGATCTCCGTCCAAGCAATCGTCAATATTTGAGAGACATTCTTCAAGGTCGCCTTATTGAAACTTCAGGAAAGATTCCAAACAGTAACGTCAAAAGCGTGTCTCATCACACCTTGGCATCAACGTATCAGTCCGCTCCCACTTCATTTCACTCCACTTCGATACCATTCCACTACGTGTCGCTCCCTTGCAAAGCAGACGCCAAGGCGGGACAACTGTAGACACGCCATTCCTGACGTCTCCTGAGAAAGTCTCATATTACTATACGACGCCCCGCGACGGCTTACGCATTTTGAATCGCTCGAGTGCTTCCTTTTCTTGAGTCTTCTTCCGCCCTTTTCAGCATCCGGAATCGTCTCGTTGCAGCATTCGAACGACATCAACACCATTCAGACACGCCAAAAAATTTCGGAACCAGGAAGGGTGCCTGTCGGGGAGCTGCCGACCCGGAGGGGTCTTAATGGAGGCGTCCAGTCTCCTGGACGCCTCCATTACTTTAATTTATTTGTTGAGTCCAAAAATACATAAAAAAATGATATATTAATGGAGGCGTCCAGGCCCCTGGACGCCTCCATGAAAACAAATATAAAAAATATAAAAATACCAGCTTTGGCATAAAAATAAAACAAAAATAAAAAAAATATTTTTTTTGGAGGCGTCCAGGACCTTGGACGCCTCCATCAACTTGCCCACCGGGCCCCGTCCACCATCCGACGGTTTGTCGTGTATGAAAAAAGCCAATTATGGAAGCGTCCAGACAACTGGACGCGCCCATTTCCGAATCACGAGGCGCCGCTCACAAAACCATGTGTTGTGCCAAACCGCGTGCGGCTTTCGGTGTAATTCGGTGGACCTTATTGAGGCGTCCGGGACCCTGGACGGCTCCACGAAAATATTCAAAAAAAATGAATAAAAATAGAATAAAATATTACTTCGACCCTGATGGAGGTGTCCAGGGTCCTGGACGCCTCCACCCTCCGGAGCCCTATAAATAGAGGCCCACCCCCCTCAGTTCTGAGGGAGCTTCTAAGAGATCCGATAGGCTGCCGGAGCCCAGAGGCTACCAGAGTCATTTCTAACCCGTGGGGTCTTTTGTAGGTGGAGGTTCTACCGGCTTCTCGGGTGCCCGCGCTCGTAGGAGGAAGGCTGTCCTCGTCCACCGTACTTCCACATCGTCCCTAAGCTACCGAAGCTCCGCCGGATCTCACTATCGGCCATCCAATAAGCCACTCTCTCCTTTTCTTTCATAGTTATCTTGCATTCATCATATCGCATCCTCCATCCCCCTTATAAGGGAGTCTTTTTTCTATTCTTACGTCGGCATAATCGCCATTCATCATAAGTATTTTCCTCCTACTCGTATCCGAGAGGGGTTTAAAAGAGAACACCAACCAGGTGTGTGTCTTGCCATCATTTCGTTATTTTTATCGCAAGAATTTGAATACTACACCTTCATCTTTCTAATCCACTCGTTACTTGTTTGTCGTTGTTTTGCAAGGGTACCCAAGGAAAGCCCTCTCCGTCGGCCGACCGAAGGGGGAGGAAGAAGCAACCCGCCATCTCCCGCTCTTGAGGTAGGCGCGATCACTTTCTTTATTTTGGGGTCTTTTGGCCCATGGCGATCACATCATGTTCTCGAGGCCGCGGCGAGTCACTTCCCCAATGGCCGTTTAAATTTCCGTTCTTATATTCTCTTTATATTCTGTTATATTCTTATCTGCTCATATTCCCGAGGCCGCGGCGAGTCACTTCCCCAATGGCCGTTTAAATTCCCGTTCTTATATTCTCTTTATATTCTGTTATATTCTTATCTGCTCATATTCTCGAGACCGCGGAGAGTCACTTCCCCAATGGCCGTTTAAATTCCCGTTCTTATATTCTCTTTATATTTTGTTATATTCTTATCTATTCATATTCTCGAGGCCGCGGCGAGTCACTTCCCCAATGGCTGTTTAAATTCCCGTTCTTTATATTCTCTTTATATTCTATTATATTATTATCTGCTCATATTCTCGAGGCCGCGGCGAGTCACTTCCCCAATGGCCATTTCAATTCTTGCTATTTGATTTTTGCACCATTCCCGTCCCCCCGAGGCCGCGGCGAGTCACTTCCCTCTATGGCCGTTTAACCCCCATATCTTGCTATATTACATTTGTCCCGCTCGCCCCGCCGGAGCAATCTCCCGTGGTGGCCCCTTCCCCCTTCTCTTATTTATGTGTTGCAGCAAACAAGAGGAGCCCGCGCGCTCCGCGTCTTCTTCGCTCCTCGAACCGCGTGACGTCGCTTACACCCATCACCTCCCCCAAGACTAATTCAAATTCGAATCTCCCTCCACTCCCACTTTTCAAGACACCGTTCCCTCTTCCTAAGACATCCCCCACCCTTCCCTAGGCCCATCTTTACTCCCCATCACATCCCCCAAGACTAATTCAAATTCGAATCTCCCTCCACTCCCACTTCCCAAGACACCTTTCCCTCTTCCCAAGGCATCCCCCACCCTTCCCTAGGCCAAATTCAAATCTCCCTCCCTGCTGGACACCTCCTCTCACCTCCCCAATTACCCCCCCAAATCTAGAGATCTCCCCCACTCCTCCATAGCCCTAAGGCCGCCCCCCTTCCTTCTCCACTCCACCCCCTCCCTTGGGCGCACCCAGCCATCCCCCCTTCACCATTCCTACCATTCCAGCAAGATCAGCCCCATCCCTACCCTCTCAAACCCCCTAAGAGACCCCAGCCACATTCCCTCCCTCTCCCACTACCATCAGCCCTCCTTCCCTTGCAAATCCACCCCATTTCCCCCTCCATAATCCCCCCCTCCATAAGCAGTTCTGGTTCAGGTCGCAGGTAGCAGAAGACCAACAGCTTGCGGAGGGTGCCACGGCGTCATCGTGAGGCTTCTGAAGGCGTATCATACATCGTTGGAATCATCATCCAGTCAGCTTCGCAACAAGAGCAGCCCCACCGCCGTCCAATCTCAGAGCTGCCCGGTGGAGTAAATCTCGGCAACCTGCGCAGATCCTCCCAGGCAGACAACCAAAGAAGGATTACAGATGCTCCCACGGTCTGATTCTGGTGATTCTTGGAGCGCCACTTGGCTGAGGGCTTCCCCTACAAGTCCTCTGTCATCTCCAAGAAGCAGAGCGAATTTAGGACCTCGGCATCAAAAGTTCCAAATTTTCTTTCCAAGGTGCGCCAGGTCAGTTTCTCTGAGCCTGAACCGACACCCCCTACTGTTCGGACCTCCACGATCAGCTCCGACATCTTCCGATGGCGCCGTTGGTCCCGACAGAAAGAAGACTTAACCACGATCGTAACAGTACTAGTCACGCCTCCAATAGAGCACGGGACTGTTCGTGGCACCCCTGTCTTCCAACAGCATCACCCTGGGAGCAACCAGAACCAGCGTAGGCCAGCCCGATTCCAGGCTCTGCCCCGGCCAGCGGCATCGTCACGAAATTCCAAGAAAATTCAGACGTCCTCCTGGGTCAAGTCAGAGAATTTTGAAACCAGTTGCAGCCTATTAGAAGCTCGATAGTGACCGTGGCGGCACCATCTTTGACTGTCTGTCTGATGGTTCCAGAAGCTGATAGCACTGGCGGAGCTTGGCACAATGGTTTTCTAGCTTCACTCCCAGTCCCGCCTGGCCGGCTTATAGCCCCTCCCTGCGTGGAGGTAGTGGTTGGTTGTAAATCTCTTAACCCCCACCCCGAGATCCCCCTCCTGCGAGCGGTGTAGTGTCGTAACCCACTTGTTTTCAGATCAAGTGCCATCGCCGCAGCGTGCGGGCGGATGCCCACGCTTCCCGGCGCGACCACGTCTCCGGTCAGGATCGGTATTTTCACATCGGTCAGGTGAGCATCTGATGCCAAGGAAGGTGAGCATCTGATACCTCCTTGGCTGGTTGCAATCATTGCTTGTTTAGTATAGTCTTTACTTGCCGTCGGTCGGTGAGACGAGAGCCCGGACTCGCACCCCACCATAAGTGTGCCCACCGCAGACCGTGAGTGAGTGCCTCCCAACCCATGCCCTGGCGTGCCAACCGCCCATGAAGCTGGGAACCTGTGGACACACTTTTTATTAATTAAGTAAGATCTATGGTTTATTCGTTTATTAAGTGCGTGGGCATGCCAGTCACCTAGGTGACAATCTATTGTGTGCTCGATCTGACTAATCAGAAGATTGTGTAGTTCGTGTCGGGATCAGAACCCACCGTACCATAAAGGCTACGGCGCCATTTACATCCCCTCGGAGAGGGGAACACCCTTGATTAATCGTCGGGAATCAGGGCCTCATGGCCAAGAAACTATATCGAGAGAAACAAGCCGATAGCGGTCTCGAATCAGTCGAAAAACCCGATGTCTAGGGAAGCAAGCATTCAAAATATGTTGGTCACTCAAGGGACCATTTTGATATTCGGACGAGCGTCCGACTTCATAAAATCATGATCGTCACGGGGAAAATTGGAGCATATGTATGCCGGGGTGCGGCAAGTTTATTGTTCGAAGGGATAGGAGACATTCGGTTGAATCTCGGTTAGAGTGGTCGAAAATCAACAAGTTTATTGGCCCGGTGCGAGATCGAGTCAAGGCCATTCCGGGGGCGCCTCCCGTGGTCCAAACGAGTCTTGCGTGGGCATCGTTAATATTTCTGATGCCAAGGGGTAGCGGGAAAGTGTCCCAGGACTAGATTCCAAAATAAAGACGTGTACAGAAATAGCTGGCTATAGGCCTAGGATGTAGGTCAGGCAATGACCATGGTTGGGGCGAACCCGAGGTCCAAACGTGACTCACGAAGGTCTTATTGATATTCCCACACGTAGGGTTCGGGGAAAAAGAGAGCCGTCTCGTTCCATTCAGATTTTGTTGGTCATTCATAGACCACTTTATGTTCGGACGAAGGTCCGTATTGAAGGTACGGTGTAGATGAAAACAAACCCATACAAATGTATGCCGAGAGTATGGCAAGTTTAATGCAAGTGCGGGATTAGATCATTGTATATATGTCGGTCACTAACGGACCATTCATTGTTCGGACGAGAGTCCGCATTTGAAGCATCGAAGATGATGATAAAGCCATACGGATATCTGCCGTAGGTACGGCAAGTCTAATGTAGGGTTGCGGGATTGGATCCTGGGAGAAGCGGGTCGAGTTAGCAAACTATTGGCCAGAGATGTGTTCAGACTATGGCCATATCGGGAGTTCCGAGACCCACGTCCGATACCACAAGGCATCATTGATTTTCTCTTTGCACCCAGTCCGGGAGAGAGGTTTATTAAGTATAAAGACCGATCTCGCCATCGGGCACCCTCGCACGAGAATCGACCTGCGCGATCAGGTCGCGGGGTTCCACCTGCCCGGCCAGGTCGCAGTAGTAAAAGGGGCAGCACCCCTTGCGGGGGGTTCCGGGGAACAAAATTTTGATTATAAGAGTGATTCATTATGTTGTTTATTCTCATGAGGATGATTCATGTTCTTTCATTCTTATTTATTAGTTTAGTTCCCTTCTTTTATTTTAGTCATTAGTTTCAAACCTTTTCTTCTATTTAGCTAATTTACGTTTTCTTTTATGGGGCACGCCAGTTTAAGAAGGATGCCAAGGGAGGATAGGGCGTGCCAGATAAGGGACCCAAGAGAGGGGCGCGCCGGATTAAGGCCAAGAAGAGGGGCGCGCCGGATTAAGGCCAAGAAGAGGGGCGCGCCGGATTGAGGCTCAAAGAGGAGGGCGCGCCGGTTAAGGCCACGCCGGATTAGGATGCCAATGGAGGGCGCGTCGGATTAAGGATGGATAGGGGGCGCGCCGGGTATGGAATGAACAAGTGGGGGGGCGCCGTTTTAAGATGTATAGAGGAGTGGGAGTGCGCCGTATTAAGGCCATGCAAGGGGAGAGGGGCGCGCCGTTTAAGGCCACGCCGGATTAGGATGCCAACAGAGGGCGCGCCGAATTAGTATGTGCACCGGAGCCAACGGAAATGGGCGCGCCGGTTAAGGCCACGCCGGGTTAAGATGTTGAAGGTGCACGCCGATTTAAGGTTCAAAGAGGGAGATGGGATTCTTGAGAGGAGGGTTAAACCGGCGCGGTGGAACAGTAACCGCGCCGGATTAGCCTCTCCCGGGAGTTTGTTTCAAAGCGATTGACTGTGTGTTTCTTTTCTTTCACCCGTAGGTGGATTTTAATGGTTGGTTTGTTCGTTCAGTTGATAAATTAGATTGGTAATGAGGGGGTTTAAGTGATTTTTTCGTAGGAATTTGTTGTGCAAGATTTTAGGGGTTAATTCACAGAGGGTGTCTTTGTTCGTTTGTTCTTAAGTGTTCTTGTATGTTCTTGGCCCTGGCGAAAATCCGGCAGCACCTCCCCCGGACCGGGGCTTGCCAAAGGAAAAGGAAAGTCACCAATCGGATTGCTCCGGGGTAGACTCTCAAAAATCGGAGTGGCCTCACGGCAGTCCGAACCCAAATGTGAGTATGGAACGTTCGAGGGCTAGCCTTCAAGAACGACCACGGCTCACGGGCGAGGAACTTTCCAAATAGGACAAGTGTTTGCCACAAGGGCCATAGATGTTCATCCGGCGGTGGGTACCTTTGAGGGTCATGCCATGGAAAGGCATCCCTCAAGGGCCCGGGATGATCGGAGAACGAGCAAATGGAGCAGAGACTGAGGTGGGAGTTGCTAAAGTTGTAACAAAAAGGGTCTTTTCTTCTTTTATTCATCCACACAACGGGAGAAGAGATTTCTTAACAGAGGGAATTCATCTTGAGAAGAAAATAGAATACATCGCGAGAGGGAGGGGGAGGGAGAATACATCGATGGGGGGTGAAGGAGATACACCGATGGGGGAGAGGGGATGGAGCACAAGCTCCTCCCCCCTCTGGACTCACCTTCCCTCTCTCACACACTCTTTCTTTCTTTCTTTTCACCTTGCCGGCGCCGGAGGGACAAACTCCTTCTCTCTTCTTCTTCTTCTCTTCACTGCACACAGCCGAGAGCCTTTTTTTTCCAAAATGGCCAGCCAGGCGAAAGCCAGCCTCTCTTCTTTCTGCTCTGTCGAACATGCAGAGTATATATAGAATGGGTTGCCCTTTTCGTTCTTGAATGGAAGAAACTCCCGCCATCTTCCTCCTTGTTCGTTGGGACATCCGGAGTTGACATGCCGCGGTGTCGTCCGTTGATTTGTGCAGTACGCTACTGCTCGTCCGAGGATGGGATGTTCGCGGGTTTGCCGGGGCCTGCTTCGCCGCTGCCGCTTCTGTGCTGTCGAACGGAGGCAGATGCAGAGCTTCGAGCATTAAATGTTATCTGTGCAGCGTATGATGCAGAACAGAGCATCGGAGTTTCGATGGGATGGCATGAGGTTAAAACGGCGCGGTGGAACAGTGCCCGCGCTGGTTTAAACCCAAGTGCAATTGGCGCGCCGTATTAAGATTGCAAATGGGCGCGCCGGTTTAGCTTTTGGGCAAGTGTGGCGCCGTTTTAATGCAACACAAGGGGGGCGCGCCGATTAAGGGCCTTGCCGCACCGTTTTCAGCACCGAATGAATTCTTTTCGAAGTCGCGACTATTTATACGAACGTTGGCATCCCCGGAATGTTTTTGTTGCGATGCATGGCTTCCGCAATTTTCTGTTCGTAGCTTTTGGGGCTCGGTCCAAGGCTTTGCGTAACTTCCGACATATGCCGAGACTGTGCCGCAGTTCCTGGCTTTTCTTTAATTCAGCTCTCGGCACGGCCGACTGTCTTCTACCCAGGGAGGGGGGGGGGCTCTCCCTCATCGGCTAGCGGACCACCAAGCGAGTCCTCGTCTTGATCGGGTGAGGTATGAGGTTTATTCGGCATTTCTATCTTCGGCTTGCTCTCGAGTGTCGAGACGTGCATGCCGTATGATCATCATCGACATTTTTTGACGTCCACAAATGCCCCCCACTTGCGGGTGGCGCAAGCGAGGGATGAGTGCGCGGGGCTCGCGAGTGTAGAGTTCTTTGAGAAGATATTTGTTTTTCCGGGTTAGTGGCATACTGGTCCGGTGCTGATTTGCGGCAGAGCGCTCACTCCTTCAGCGAAGGGATGAGGGAACTGCTCCACCGTGTGCGCACGTGGGCCAAGAGTCCTTTTGTTCATCAACTTGGACGGGAGGTCCGAGCCGGAGCCAATGTGGTTTCTTTTTGTTCATCGACTTGGACGGAAGGTTCGAGCCGAAGCAAAGGGGGTTTTTTGTTCATCGACTTGGACGAAAGGTCCGAGCCGAAGCAAAGGAGTTCTTTTAGTTTATCGACTTGGACGGAAGGTCCGAGCCAAAGCAAAGGAGTTTTTTTTTGTTCATCGACTTGGACGGAAGGTCCGAGCCGAAGCAAAGGCGTTTTGTTCGTCGACTTGAACGGAAGGTCTGAGCCGATGGTTAATTCACCGGTGGGACTGGAGATTGCAATACTGGGGTGGTTTATTCATTGGCACGGGGTTAGTGCCAAAGCAAGGGTCTTTTTGTTCATGGCTTCAGACGGAAGGTCCGGGCCACTGGTTTGTTTATCGTTGCCGACAGGCAGTCGAAAACCGATGTGGTTTATTTGTTGACATAGGGCTAGTGCCAAAGCAAGGGTCTTTTTATTCATGGAACCAGACGAAGTGTCTGGGCCACAGGTTTGTTCATCAATGCCGACAGGGAGTCGGAGGCCGACGTGGTTTATTCATTGACACGGGGTAAGCACCAAAGCAAGGGTCTTTTTATTCATGGCACCAGTCGGAAGGTCCGGGCCACTGGTTTGTTCATCGATGCCGACAGGGAGTCGGAGACCGACATGGTTTGTTCATCGGCATGGGATTAGTGCCAAAGCAAGGGTCTTTTTGTTCATGGCACCAGACGGAAGGTTCGGGCCACTGGTTTGTTCATCGATGCCGATAGGGTGTCGGAGACCGACGTGGTTTGTTCATTGACGTGGGATAAGTGCCAAAGCAAGGGTCTTTTTGTTCATGGCACCAGACGAAAGGTCCCAGCCACTTGTCTTATGCGTCGGTGGGACTTAAAATATTTTGATCTCTGGCGGGACTTGATGAGTCGACATCCCTCATAGGCTTCGATGATGATTTTTTTCTTCTCTTCTTTTTTTTTATTTTCTTCTCTTTTTTTTCTTATCTTCTTCTTCTTTTTTCTTTCTCCATTCTTTTTGAACAACTTTGGGTAGCTGCTGACGTGGATGCCGATAGTGAAGAGCTACTGGCTCGGATGCCAATAGTCGGAAGCTGTCGGCCTAGATGCCGGTAATTAGGAAGCTGTCGGCTCAGGGGCCGATGGTTGAATAGCTGTCGGCTCGGAGGCCGATAACTGGGAGTGAGCCACGAGGGCAGAGAGGAGGGTTTATTCCTTTACTGGTCTGGACGGTGGGTCCAAATTGAAAGGGATTAGTCTCCCGAAGGGACGGAGGGGAGAGTTTGTTGATTCTGAAAAGGATATTCATCACTCGAAGGGACGGAGAGGTGGTCAAGTCGCTGACACGGGCTAGTGTTAGCGCAAGGAAAAGGGGATGATTCTTTACCCGAATGGCAGGCTCGGGCTAAGGTGAAAGGTTGTTTCGTTCTTTAATGCGCCGGGGGGTACCAGCTGTATGAAGGGTCTTTTAATTCCTCGGCTGGAGGGAAGGCCCGAACTAGAGTGGAGAGAATTCTTTTTTAGTTCTCTAGCCGGACGAAAGGTCCGACCTAGAGTGGAGAGAATCTTTTTGTTCTCCGACTGGACGGTAGGTCCGAGCCAAAGTGAAGGGATCTTTTTATTCTCTAGTCGGATGGAAGGTCTGATCTAGAGTGGAGAGAATCTTTCTATTCTCCGGCTGGATGGTAGGTCCGAGCCAAAGTGAAAGGATCTTTTTATTCTCTAGCCGGATGGAAGGTCCGATCTAGAGTGGAGAGAATCTTTTTGTTCTCCGACTAGACGGCAGGTCCGAGCCAAAGTGAAAGGATCTTTTTGTTCTCCAACCGGACGGAAGGTCCGATCTAGAGTGAAAGGAGTCTATTTGTTCTCTGGCTGGGCGACAAGCCTGAACCAAAGTGAAAGGATTTGATGTTCTTGAATGCGCCGGGAGTACCGGCTATGAAATCCGAACCCGGGAAAGTGGGCCACGAGGGCCGGAGTTGAAGTTGCAGAAGTAGGCCGCGAAGGCTGTAATTGGGAAAGCGGGCTATAGAAGCCGAAGTTGGGAGGTTATTAGGCCGTAAAGACGAGAAGCAGGCCATGGGGGCCAATGGTTGGGCTGCACGAGCCGAAATCGGAAAGGCAGGCTGCAGAAGCCAAAATTTAGTTTTTTTATTATAATTATTTCTTTTATTCAAGCATGCAGGCATTCACCAGCAAGCATAACATAAAAATACACATAAGGTAGCTCCCTCTATAGGGGATAGGATAGGGACATCACCCATAATAATCAGACACGGTGCTGGCCACGAGGCACAACTGAGGGGTGGTGCGCCTGTCAAGAGGATATCGCATGTCTTGCATGCATAGCTTCAATTCACACATTTCACCTGAGGCAATTCTCTGTGGCGTGGAGGAGCAAATGTGTGAACAAAAGGCCCTAAACATAAAGATATGCAGGTTTTCTAAGCAACACTCGAGGATCACTCTAGCGCCTACACATGAGTTTCAGGCTTTCGATTTCGGTAGCTTCACACAGCCCCCATCTGTTTATTTCGGTAGCGGATTTCACCGTTCGGCACGAGTCTCCTCATTTATTTCAGTGGAGATTCCCTGCTACTAGGATTCGTCGTTGTTATAATTCTATTGTGGATTCCACCGTTTGACGCGAGTTTCCTCATGTGGCTTCTTCCTTATCGAAATTCGCTTCACCTTTTTATGCGAGTCTCCTCATGTGTCTCAATGGGGATTCCCGGCTACTCAGATTCATGTTTCTCTCTTTTTTTTTCTTTGCATCATTTTTTTCTTTCTTTTTTTTTTCTTTAAGTGGGAGTAGGCAGCTTTTTCCTCACGATTACCTTTCACGCGAGTGCAGAAATTCAAGCATCCGTAGAGTGCTAAGAAGAAAGTCGGGCAATCCCTATGGTTGAAGACCATTGAACACATTAAATGTGAAGTGTGGGAGTGTTGCCTCAGGTTTATTTTGTGAGTTGGGCTTAGCAGTTTAGCCATGACTCTTCGCCTTGACGTGTGCACCCGCCATAATTGGGTTCCCTTCGAACGTATGCCGCGACGCACGTGCATCCGGAATCGGGGTAGCATTATTATTATTTAGCAAGGAAACAAGGTCCTAGAAAATTCCAAGGACGTGTCTTATTCTATATTACAAGCAAGCATGCAAGCAGGGCAGCCGAGCATTTTTTTTTTTGGTCTCTTTTTTTGGTCTATTTTTTCTTATTTTTTTTGCGTAAGAACATACTGTCGTTACATATAAGTGTAGTGGTAGTAAAAGGTATTAGGGGAGCGGGCCGTAAGAGCCGAAATTGGGGAAGCAGGCTACAAGAGCCACATGGAAGCGGGCTACAAAGGCCGAAATTGGGAAGCGGGCTACGAGAGCCGAAGGATGGAGGAGCAGGCATCGAGAGCCAAAATTGGGAAGCATGCCACGAAGGTCAAAGGGAAGCAGGCTACAAGAGCCAAAATTGGGAAATGGGCTGCAAGAGCCAAAATTGGGAAGCGGGCCGCGAGAGCCGATGTCGGGAAGTAGGCTGCGAGAGCCAAAGCTGAGAAGCATGCTACAAGAGCCACAGGGAAGCGGGCTGCAAAGGCCGAAATTGGGAAAGTGGGCTCTGAGAGCCGAAGTTGGGAAGCAGGCTACAAGAGCCAAAATTGGGAAACGGGCTGCAAGAGTCGAAGATAAAGGTCTCTATTTTTTTGTTCTCCAGGGCAGGATCCGAACCAGAGTGAAAGGTTGATTCTTTTAATTCTCTGTCCGGGGAAGGATCCGAACCAGATTGAAAGGTTGATTCTTTAATTCTCTGGCCGGGAAAGGATCCAAGCCAAAGTGGAGGGTCTGTTCTTTGATTCTCGGGCCGAGAAAGCATCCAAGCCAAAGTGGAAGGTTGATTCTTGATTCTCTGGCCGGGAAAGGACCCGAGCCAAAGTGGAAGGTTGATTCTTGATCCTCTGGCCGGGGAAGGATCCGAGCCAAAGTGGAAGGTTGATTCTTTATTCTCTGGCCGGGAAAGGACCCGAGCCAAAGTGGAAGGTTGATTCTTGATTCTCTGGCCGGGGAAGGACCCGAACCAAAGTGAAAGGATTAATTTTTTTGATTCTCTAGCTGGGGGATGATCCGAACCAAAGTTAAAGGGTTGATTCTTTAATTCTCTGGCCGAGAAAGGACCCGAACCAAAGTGGAAGGTTTTGTCGGTTTAACGCCCCGTCGGCGGAATGTTTTGTCTATTTAACGCCCCATCGGCGGAAGGTTTTATCAGTTTAACGCCCCGTCGGTGGAAGGTTTTGTCGGTTTAACGCCCGGTCGGCAAAAGATTTTATCGGTTTAACGCCCCGTCGGCCGAAGGTTTAGTCGATTTAATGCCCCGTCGGCGGAGGGTTTAGACGGTTTAACGCCCCGTCGGTGGAGGGTTTAGTCGGTTTAACGCCCCGTCGACGGAGGGTTTTGTCGGTTTAACGTCCCGTCGGCGGAAGGTTTAGTCGGTTTAACGCCCCGTCGGTGGAAGGTTTTGTCGATTTAACGCCCCGTCGGCGGAAGGTTTAGTCGGTTTAACGCCCCGTCGGTGGAAGATTTTGTTGGTTTAACGCCGCGTCGGTGGAAGGTTTTGTTGGTTTAACGCCCCATCGGCGGTGGGTTTAGTCGGTTTAACGCCCCGTCGGTGAAAGGTTTTGTCGGTTTAACGCCGCGTCGGCGGAAGGTTTTGTCGGTTTAACGCCCCGTCGGCGGAAGGTTTAGTCAGTTTAACGCCCCGTCGATGAAAGGTTTAGTCGGTTTAACGCCCCGTCGGCGGAAGGTTTTGTCGGTTTAGATGAAAGGTCATGGCACCGACCCCATGCGAAGTCCATTTGTTGGATGGATGGAGGTAGAATGTGAAAAACCATGTCTACCTCAAGGCTCACTTTCTTTTCTTCTCTTCTTCTTTTATGTGGAAAGGTGAGTGCAAAGACCACGTCTACCACCTGACTTTTCTTTCTTTTCTTCTCTTCTCCTTTTGTGTGAAGAGGCGGGTTTGACGACCACGTGTGCCTCATGACTGTTCTTTTCTTTTCGGCATTTCTTTTTATCGCGAAGAGGCGGGTTCAAAGACCACGTCTGCGTCATGACTGTACTTTTTATTCTGCTCTTCCTTTCCCATTGATGCCCTCGGACTGGGGTGTATTTCTCTTAACGTGCCTCTAGGTTGGAGTGTAGCTTTTCTTCATCTGCCCCAGGGTGGGGAGGTAGGCATCTTTGCTTTTGTGCCCCCAGGCAGGGGTGTATTCTTTTGGCTTCTATGCCCCCAGGTGGGGCGTATGTTTCTTCTTCAAATGCCCCTAGAGTGGGGGTGTATTCTTCATTTCTTGTGCCCCCAAGGCGGGGTGTATTCCTTTTTCCATACGCCCCCATGACGAGGTGTGTTTCTTCTTCAAATGCCCCTAAGTCGGGGTGTGCTTCTTTCTTTGTGTGCCCCCAGGCCGGGGTGAATTCTTGTTTCATATTCCCCATGGTGGGGTATGGTCTTTGCTTCTTATGCCCCCATGGCAGGGTGGATGCATGCTTCATGTGCCCCCATATCGAGGTATATTTCTTCCTCGGATACCCTTGAGCCGGGGTAGATTCTTTTCACGTGCCCCTGAAGCCGGGGTGTAACTTTGTTTCTTCTTATGCCCCCAAGTCGGGGTAGATTCTTCTCACATGCCCCCGAGTCGGGGTGTATTCTCTTCATGTGCCTCCTAAGCGGGGAGTATCTTTTGCTTCTTATGCCCCAGAGCGGGGTGGATTCTTCTTTTTCTACCCCGACACACTAGGGGATGTTTGCTTCTTGTACACCCAAAGTGGGGTGTATTGCTTCTTTTGATGCCCCCAAGGTGGGGTGTATTGATGCTTCTGATTTCCCCAAGGTGGGGTGTACGTTTCTTCTTCAGATCCCCGTAAGCTAGGGTGCATTCTTTACAGCTTCTATGCCCCCGTGGCGGGGTATGTTGCTTCTTCAAATGCCCCTAAGGCGGGGTGTATTCTCTCGTTTCTTACACCCCTATGGCGGGGTGGATGAATGCTCTCTTCTAGATTTGTGGCCGTGCTTGGCATCATTACTATAAAGAATTCCCTACGGCGGGGAGGCGTTCGTCAAGCTAGAGTTGCAGCTTGTTGGATCTTCGAGCAGTCACTCGAGGGGCCGTCTTATGCCAGATAGGGGCAGCAGGAAGGTGGAATGGACCAGGGAATTGCACCATAGACTTGGACCCTCCTAGAGCCGGGCGGGATGCCGGCCTTCTTCTTATTCTCTTGGTCGACAACGCTTGTCAACTTTTCTTTTTATCCCTTTCTTTTCTCCTCTTCCCTTTTTAGTATAATAGACCAAGGTGGGTGCGTAGGAGAGCGCTCACCCCCTCAGGGAGGGGATGAGTGGTTCGCTCCACCACATCAATCCCACAGTGGTAATCATTATTCAGCACGGGTCTCGACGGATATGGCCGTACAACCCTCTCTCACCAAATCTTTCTCTTCTTTTTTTTCTCTTCTTCTTCTTTTCTTTCTTCTTTTAGCGGCCTTCTTGATTCTTGGAAGCTGCATATGCCTCGGAGTAGTGTCCCTGAGGTCACAAAGACAATTGCACCTAGTCTGGCTTTTCTCCTCATAGGGCTAACAAAGACAGCACCTGTAATTCATCAAAGCAAACAAACATCATTTATTAGGAGGCCATGAGGCCCCGAATCTCGACGAAGAGATGAAGGGTGGTTCCAGTCCCACCGGGCGTGCCAGACTTGTGGATGAACTTTTTATTAATTAATTAAGATCTATGGTTTATTCGTTTATTAAGTGCGTGGGCGTGCCAGTCACCTAGGTGACGATCTATTGTACGCTCGATCTGACTAATCAGACGATTGTGTAGTTCATGTCAGGATCAGAACCCGCAGTACCATAAAGGCTACGGCGTCATTTACATCCCCTCGGAGAGGGGAACACCCTTGATTAATTGCTAGGAATCAAGGCCTCATGGCCAGGAAACTATATCGAGACAAACAAGCCGATAGCGGTCTCGAATGAGTGGGAAAACCTGATGTCTAGGGAAGCGAGCATTCAAAATATGTTGGTCACTCAAGGGACCATTTTGATATTCGAACGAGCGTCCGGCTTCAAAAAATCATGATCGTCACGGGGAAAACTGGAGCATATGTATGCCGGGGTGTGACAAGTTTATTGTTCGAAGGGATAGGAGACATTCGGTTGAATCTCGGTTAGAGTGGTCGGAAATCAACGAGTTTATTGGCCCGGTGCGAGATCGAGTCAGGGCCATTCCGGGGGCGCCTCCCGCGGTCCAAACGAGGCTTGCGTGGACATCGTTAATATTTCCGATGCCAAGGGGCAGTGGGAAAGTGTCCCGGGACTAGATTCCAAAACAAAGACGTGTACAGAAATAGCTGGCTATATGCCTAGGATGTGGGTCAGGCAATGACCATGGTTGGAGAGGTCCAAACGTGACTCACGAAAGTCTTATTGATATTCCCACACGTAGGGTTCGGGGAAGAAGAGAGCCGTCTCGTTCCATTCAGATTTTGTTGGTCATTCATAGACCACTTTATGTTCAGACGAAGGTCCGTATTGAAGGTACGGTGTAGACGAAAACAAACCCGTATGAATGTATGCCGAGAGTATGGCAAGTTTAATGCAAGTGCGGGATTAGATCCCTATATATATGTCGGTCACTAACGGACCATTCATTGTTCGGACGAGAGTCCGCATTTGAAGCATCGAAGACAACGATAAAGCCATACGGATATCTGCCGTAGGTACGGCAAGTCTAATGTAGGGTTGTGGGATTGGATCCCGGGAGAAGCGGGTCAAGTTAGCAAACTATTGGCCTGAGATGTGTTCAGACTATGGCCATATCGGGAGTTTCGAGACCCACGTCCGATACCACAAGGCATCATTGATTTTCTCTTTGCACCCAGTCCAGGAGAGAGGTTTATTAAGTATAAAGCCCGAACTCGCCATCGTGTGCCCTCGCACTCGGATCGACCTGCGCGGTCAGGTCGCGAGGTTTGACCTGCCCGGCCGGTTAAGGCCACGCCGGATTAGGATGCCAATGGAGGGCGCGCTGGATTAAGGATGGATAGGGGGCGCGTCGGGTATGGAATGAACAAGTGGGGGGGCGCCGTTTTAAGATGTATAGAGGAGTGGGAGTGCGCCGTATTAAGGCCATGCAAGGGGAGAGGGGCGCGCCATTTAAGGCCACGCTGGATTTGGATGCCAACAGAGGGCGCGCCGAATTAGTATGTGCATCGGAGCCAACGGAAATGGGCGCGCCGGTTAAGGCCACACCGGGTTAAGATGTTGAAGGTGCACGCCGATTTAAGGTTCAAAAGAGAAAGATGGGATTCTTGAGAGGAGGGTTAAACCGGCGCGGTGGAACAGTAACCGCGCCGGATTAGCCTCTCCCAGGAGTTTGTTTCAAAGCGATTGACTGTGTGTTTCTTTTCTTTCACCCGTAGGTGGATTTTAATGGTTGGTTTGTTCGTTCAGTTGATAAATTAGATTGGTAATGAGGGGGTTTAAGTGATTTGTTCGGAGGAATTTGTTGTGTAAGATTTTAGGGGTTAATTCACAGAGGGTGTCTTTGTTCATTTGTTCTTAAGTGTTCTTGTATGTTCTTGGCCCTGGAAAAAATCAGGCAACACCTCCCCCGGACCGGGGCTTGCTAAAGGAAAAGGAAAGTCACCAATCGGATTGCTCCGGGGTAGACTCTCAAAAATCGGAGTGGCCTCACGGCAGTCCAAACCCAAATGTGAGTATGGAACGTTCGAGGGCTAGCCTTCAAAAACGACCACGGCTCACGGGCGAGGAACTTTCAAAACGGGACAAGTGTTTGCCACATGGGCCATAGATGTTCATCCGGCGGTGGGTACCTTTGAGGGTCATGCCATGGAAAGGCAGCCCTCAAGGGCCCGGGATGATCGGAGAAAGAGCAAATGGAGTAGAGACTGAGGTGGGAGTTGCTAAAGTTGTAACAAAAAAGGGGCTTTTCTTCTTTTATTCATCCACACAACGGGAGAAGAGATTTCTTAACAGAGGGAATTCATATGGAGAAGAAAATAGAATACATCGCGAGAGGGAGGGGGAGGGAGAATACATCGACGGGGGATGAAGGAGATACACCGGTGGGGGAGAGGGGATGGAGCACAAGCTCCTCCCCCCTCCGGACTCACCTTCCCTCTCTCACACACTCTTTCTTTCTTTCTTTTCACCTTGCCGGCGCCGGAGGGCCAAACTCCTTCTCTCTTCTTCTTCTTCTCTTCACTGCACACAGCCGAGAGCCTTTTTTTTCCAAAATGGCCAGCCGGGAGAAAGCCAGCCTCTCTTCTTTCTACTCTGTCGGACATGCAGAGTATATATAGAATGGGTTGCCCTTTTCATTCCTGAACGGAAGAAACTCCAGCCATCTTCCTCCTCGTTCGTTGGGACATCTGGAGTTGACATTCCGCGGTGTCGTCCATTGATTTGTGCAGTACGCTGCTACTCGTCCGAGGATGGGATGTTCGCGGGTTTACCGGGGCCTGCTTCGCCGCTGCCGCTTCTGTGCTGTCGAACGGAGGCAGATGTAGAGCTTCGAGCATTAAATGTTATCTGTGCAGCGTATGATGCAGAACAGAGCATCGGAGTTTTGATGGGATGGCATGAGGTTAAAACGACGCGGTGGAACAGTGCCCGCGCCGGTTTAAACCCAAGTGCAATTGGCGCACCGTATTAAGATTGCAAATGGGCGCGCCGGTTTAGCTTTTGGGCAAGTGTGGCACCGTTTTAATGCAACACAAGGGGGACGCGCCGATTAAGGGCCTTGCCGCACCGTTTTAAGCACCGAGTGAATTTTTTTCGAAGTCGCGGCTATTTATACGAACGTTGGCATCCCCGGAATGTTTTAGTTGCAATGCATGGCTTCCGTAATTTTCCGTTCGCAGCTTCTGGGGCTCGGTCCAAGGCTTTGCGTGACTTCCGGCATATGCCGAGACTGTGCCGCAGTTCCTGGCTTTTCTTTAATTCAGCTCTCGGCACGGCCGGCTGTAGACTTGTGGCCGTATCTTCCGCCCGGGGGGGGGGGGGGGGGGGGGGCTCCCTCATCGGCTAGCGGACCACCAAGCGAGTCCTCATCTTGATTGGGTGAGGTATGAGGTTTATTCGGCATTTCTGTCTTCGGCTTGCTCTCGAGTGTCGAGACGTGCATGCCGTATGATCATCATCGACATTTTTCGACATCCACAGAACCCCAGGCCCTTAGGGGTCAGCCTAAGCTCGCTAGGTCTTCAGAAATGATTGGGTCCCACCTAGGACCCTCACCATCATCTCCCGGTCACGATCTGGAGATCGTGTGCACCGTGCGAGTGAGCCGCTAGCGTAAGATCGTTGAATGTGCTTGTCTGCTTGCGGGTCTAGGTCTTAGGTTCATTAAGTCTTCCTTTATCACCCTTAGGCTGTGCCACTTCACATCTGCTCACCATATGGCAGCATCAAACCGTGACTCGAATGGCTCGACCTCTAGAGCGACCTGATAAGACTGTGCCAGAGAGAACGCGTCGCGGATAAGACATTCATACTAGAAGTGAAGCCGTAAACCTCTCCGGAACTGATAGGCAGTCGTGGTGCTCTCCTCTCCAAGTCCATATCTTGACCGGTACACTTCGAAGTCCCTAATGTACTCGGACACGGACTAATTGCCTTGGTCGGGCCCACTTGGGGTGCATGGGTTGTCCATAGTGGCAAAGATGGAGTGGGTCCCCTAGGAATGGATATGTAATGGCATCTTTTTTAGTTTTTGTTGTTATATGCAAAAACTTATGCAAACTAAACACCTAGACTCAACCAAAAGACGGTACGTTGCGGAGTTGTGGGATCCGAAGATCCTCTCTCGCAATTGTGCGACATTCCCGATAGGCGTAACCTAACGTTCGGGCAACACCTTTTTATATATCGACTAAAGGAATGCAAATGCAACAACCGACTTAAACTTAGACTCCTAGACTTAAATGACTCTTTTTTGTGTGTTTTTTAAACCAAAACTACCCTAGACTCAACTGGCGCTCTGATACCAAATTGATGCGAGATGGACCACGGAGTCGACTCCAAGTTGATAAGTGATCCTTGGACTCTAGACAAGCTCGCGATCGCCCCTTAACGGGGGAAGCGTCGGACGTACGCGGTTGAGAAGCGGGCAGTGAGCTAGGGTGGTCGGCTCTCTCTCGTGCCCAGATCGGGTCACTGGACTGGTCTCGCTCTCTCGCTCGCAGCGGTGAATAACAAAATATACGAGCTAGGATCCTAACATGCTCTCTAGCAGTGGCATATAGAAGTAAATACGAGTAAAGCAAAATGTCGAGAGATGAGCGAACACGATACCTCCACGCGCCGGGCGTGGGGAAGACGATCCCGATCGAACTTGTACTCCCGGAATAGTAAATAATTAAATTACAGGAATGAATATTACTGCCCACTCCACGTAGGGAGGTAAAGGGGTACACGGTGGGACCCGGGAGTAGCGGGTTCGGGTTGACGGACATCGTTTTGTGTAGCTTGGGCAGCACGCGTACTCATGAACGTGGGGCCCACGTACTGGTCGATGGGGTCGAGTGGGCCCGGAGTGGCACCGCTGTGACGGGATGCCTGGAGGGACGCTATCTGGGAAGGTGGCATGCTGGGTCGCCCTGTGGAAGGTGAGGCGACTCCGACTGTGAAGTGCGAACTTGCTGTCCACGGATCTGAACTTCTGTTTCAGACCCGCGCGCTCCGACGAAATCTGCTGCTGCGATCAATCCCAACGTCGGATCGATGCGAAATTAGTGCCGTTGGAAGATGATTCAAAATACTTCGACCAAGGACTGTGGCAGGAATTTTGATGGCTCTGGATTTTTCGTGGTGGATTTATGAACAGACTAACTGACAGGCTCAGAAAACTCAGAACAAAAATGGATTTTTCTGAGAACAGGCATTGACCGTGAGTCAAACTTCAGATCTGGGCATTGGACTCTTCCTAAAAGTTGGAGAGGGGGAAGTAAGGAAGATGGGGATATTTTTTGTGGAATTTATGGTGGAGGTTTGGATGGGGAAATTGATTTTCTAACACTGGTAGGTCGGATCTGGACTGCACAGGACAGAATAGAAATTTGACTGAGTTTTAATTTTTTGGTGAGAAAAAAGAACTTCTAAAATCTAGGGAAAATTTTTGGAGAGGGGATTTGGTGGGCAGAACACCCAGTCCAAATTTGGACTCAATCAGAAAAGGGGAAGGGGGTCGAACTATGGAAGAACTAGCTTGCTGTGACACAGGACAGAACACAGACAGATCTGGAGGGCTGGGAATAACGAAATGGGAAAAATATAAAACGAAGGCTAGAAAATGAGAAACTTTTTTTGGGAGAGGGTATTTGCGTGGGAAACCTACCCTCAAAATTTGGGCTCCATAAGATCTGTGGATTCGGAGCTAAAAATTGGATAAGGGGGCTCTGTCCTGATTTGGACAGAACTCCGACGAGTGGCGGTGGCGGCGCGATGGCGGCTCGATGGTGGCGGTGGTGGCGGCGCTGAGCTTCACACTCAGGAAGGGGGATTGGAAGGGAGGCTTCACACCTCAGAATCTGTAGAAATCCATCTACAAGGGGGGGAGAGGAGAGAGATAGGGGGTGGCCTTGGCCTCTTGGAACAAATTCCCAATAATTCTTGCATTTATTCCACTAAAAATGTGAAATACATGGTATTTATAAGAAATGTAAAAAGACTAATACTACCCTCAGATCTAGGTTAGGGGAGGGGTATACAAGGGATAGAACTAATTAATTCTCCCATGTGATTTGGAACCAAATAAAAAACCAATAACCAATTTAAGGGGGGCGCCCCCTTGACTTAAGGGGTGGCATCTTGGACTTCTTTTATCATTTGTCCCCCTTGAATGGTCAATCTGCTAGAAGCCACCTCGGACCTTTGACCAGCCCCTCATGGACCCCAAGATGCCACTTGGACCAATGAGGACGGGGTGGAGGGTCCTGCAGGGCCTACATGGACTTTTACACAAAAACCCAAAGATCCTTAAGGAATAACAATTTGGCTTATAAAGCCTTACAATTGTAAACCAACTTTCCCAAGGATATAAATGCAAACTAAAAGGACACAAATGCAAACAAAAATGTGGGTGGTCTTGCTCTGATGTCCCCATCAATCCACCACACTACAATGATTATGTCTCTAACATCATTTGTGGTCATTGTACTCTTTAAGGGTCAAACAACCTCGACTTCGACTATTACACCATGACGGTTAGCCTTACAATTGCAAACCTACTTTCCCAAGGATATAAATGCAAACTAAAAGGACACAAATGCAAACAAAAATGTGGGTGGTCTTGCTTTGATGTCCCCATCAATCCACCACACTACAATGATTATGTCTCTAACATCATTTGTGGTCATTGTACTCTTTAAGGGTCAAACAACCTAGACTTCGACTATTACACCATGACGGTTAGCCGGCAGCATCAACATTTGACCACACACTGCAAGGGTCGGCCGACTATGGTTTCAAGCCGGCACGCCTCTCTGGGGGCAAACCCAACAATTTCAGACCAAGACGCCTTGTCGAGGCGGGTCTCCAGCAACCTCAGGCGGACATGCTTCCCCGAGACAAGCCCTCAGCAACATCCCGTCAACACGCCTCGCCGAGGCCGACCGCCAACAACACCAGGTCAATAGGCCTTGCCGAGGCTGATCCCCAGCAACACCAGGTCAACAGGCCTTGCCAAGGCTGATCCCCAGCAACACCAGGCCAACATGCCTCGCTGAGTCTCGCCTCCAGCAGTATCAAGCCAACACACCTAGCTGTGGTAGGTCTTCATAGACAACGGACTAGTATGCCTCGTCGAGGCAAGTCCATGGCACAACTCTAGCTACAATGCCTCAGAGGTGTAACCAGCCCATCGCATAGGACGGTCAACGTCAGGCCTGGCCAATGCACCCCTACAGGCGGTCAATGAACAATGCTAGCACCCTACAAAAAATTGACCACCACAGCAGTGGTAGGCCGCTAGAGACCAATCACATGCTTCACCATCGAACCTCAGTCAGAGCGACAGCCATTTCATCGCAAACCAGCGGTCCCAAAAGCCAAGGGATGGGTGGCCCTCCGATTCACAAGACTGGGAAGTCTCGAACCCCCTACGCAGCATCGTCAGCTACAGTCACGCTCACCGGGAAATAGGCTAGGGAGTAAAAAATACTCATGGTACTCCATGACTTAGACAAGGTGGAAAACTTGAGAAAACACAAATCTCAGTCTGCAAGTCCACCTCCGGTGGCAAGACATGGCTCCCGCCAGTGCAGCCCCATATAATAAAAAGGAGCCACAAGTGGTCTCCCACTACTTGCCAGCCACCCTACGAGGTGTGATGGGCTCGACGATCCTAGCTTCCCCCGAGCCGCCTCTCCTCAGAAAATCCACAAAGCCCACTACGCAAGGCAGGTCCCCAGACATAGACAACAAAGCCAGAAGTATTGTTACACCATGCTCCCCTGGCCGCTTTTCGCCATCGACATTGGCGTCTAGCCCAGTCACACTATCAACCGCCGAAATGGCCACTTATATGGAGAGTTGGGCGTCAAGACCGAACTACTTTCGCAATGCGGGCCCCGTGCACCTCTGCCACAAGCCTGACACGCGAGATAAACAGGAACAGAATTCCCAGGACACGGATAATGGGATACAACTTCAAGCACATTGCGTGTATCCAATACATGCCAGGTCCACCAGTTCTATGCCCTCAGTGGCTTTGGCAAATCGCCCGCCAACAACCCATATCTCTCTAGAATATAGCTCTACAACCTCTTAGGCTCAAGGGTCTTTTTCAAACATGCCACCATCGAATGGAAGATCGCAACATGGATGTCAACTCCCAGAACAAGTAACTCCCACAACGTCGATAAGGCCGGGAGAAATCAAAACTTGCAATGCGCACAGGCCGCACGCCGTCGTCTTCACCTCCGACGCACACCCCGTGGGGAGCATTTGTTGTACCCAGACATTTTCCCAGTAAAATAATCAGAAATAAGGGCTCGGGAATTTCCCAAAACACCTTTAAGGTATTATCTACCTAGCCCCTCCTACGTCATACCGGGCCCAACCAAGGGTCCTAACCAGCTAGCCGTGACCTCGACGACATCAACAATCGATCGGGGCCACCCCTGATCACCCAGTTTGCAGGCTTACCCGCCTTAAATCAAGCCGCCCGGGCCAACCCGGGGGCGCCCTGACCTCAAGCCACGACACGTGGCATCCAACAGTGGGGCCGGGGGTCTCCCTGAAAAACGTCACCCTCCAGCCTTCAAAAGGCCAAGGAAGACTTTTCCCAGCCAATTATGGGCCCCGGGGGCCCTTACAACGCCTATACGGCCCGTGCTCGCGTATCGGGGATTTTCCCGAGCACCTGGTGGGCGCACATGTTCCAGCCACTTTACAACAAGTCGGAGGCCAACCCGCGGCTCGAACACCCCAGCCATATCCTACGGCAAACCTCCATCAAGTTGGGGCCACCCCTGACCCTCAGCCACACGGCATTAAGCCATTTATCTTTAGCACCCGAGGGAACCCGGGACTCTCAGCAACCCATCGCGTCATGCGGTTCATGTAGGAAAGGTAGAGAACAACTCTCGACACACCTTCTATGAGTGGCTTGACATCGGTGACTCCAACAGTCGAATCACATCTGGGTCTCCCCGAAAAACGTCACCCTCCAGCCTTCAAAAGGCCAAGGAAGACTTTTCCCAGCCAATTATGGCCCCCGGGGGCCCTTACAATGCCAATACGGCTAGTGCTCGCATATCGGGGATTTCCCCGAGTACCTGGTGGGCGCACATGTTCCAACCACTCTACAGCAAGCCGGAGGCCAACCTGCGGCTTGAACACCCCAGCCGTATCCTATGGCAAACCTCCAGTAAGTTGGGGCCACCTCCGACCCTCAGACACACGGCATTGAGCCGTTTATCTTCAACACCCGGGGGAACCCGGGACTCTTAGCAACCCATCGCGTCACGCTATGCATGACGGAAAGGTAGAGAACAACTCCCGGCACACCTTCTACGAGCGGCTTGACACCGGTGACCCAACAGTCGAATCACACTTGGATCCACCGGGTTCGAGACGAAGCTTGGACGAACACCGAGTTCAGCCATTCTGAGTCCATATTCAAAGCCAACTCCAGCGTCTCCCCCACAGCACTTTTAGGTGAACCCAGCCCATAGGTGATTCCTCTTTGAGTCCTCTTTGTAACGAGTCCAGGCTCGTCGTCATCCGCCTCCAGATCAGGCCGGAGCGGCCGTTTTCGTCCGACCACGCAGGTCTGCGTCGCCTGGCGCCCGAAAGGATGTGATCTCCATTGCGAATTATTTCTCTATGATATTTCTAGGAAAAAATACCAACCTCTACCCCTAAGACATTCTACTTCGAGTCCTCTTCACAATGAGGGCTCACCCGCCATGATCCGACATCGGAGCTGATCACGGTGCCCATTCTCGTCGGGCTGCGCAACTCGCCTAGACAGGTCTGATCTGAGGATGATCTACATCTTGCGGGAGTTCTCCTCATTGCCTTGCTTTGAATTAGGGTCTGACCTTCAATGTCATCATACTACGTCAAGTCCTCTTCGCAATGAGGGCTCACCCGCTCCGTTCCGACGTCAGAGCTGATTCCGACACCCAACGTCGGAGCTGATCCCGGCACCCGACTGCCCAGTTACTTCAGTCACAACGGTGCCCTCGGCACCCGACTGCCCAGCTACTCCAGTCACATCGGGGCTTGCGGCACCCGATCGCTTAGCTACTCGAGTCACAATGGTGCCCCCGGCACCCGACTGCCGAGTCCAAACGGCGTCGAGCTACTCTAGCCCCAACGACGCTCAACAACTCCAGTCACAATGGTGCCCCCGGCACCTGACTGCCCAGTTACTTCAGTCACAACGGTGCCCTCGGCACCAGGCTGTCTAGCTACTCTAGTCACATCGGGGCCCGCGGCACCCGATCGCTCAGCTACTCGAGTCACAATGGTGCCCCCGACACCTGACTGTCGAGTCCAGATGGCGCCGGGCTACTCTAGCCCCAACGGCGCTCAACAACTCCTATCACAACGGTGCCCCCGGCACCCGACTGCCTAGTTACTTCAGTCACAATGGTGCCCCCGGCACCTGACTGCCCAGTTACTTTAGTTACAACTAGGCCTGGCAATTATCCGTTTAAAATTCGAACCGAATTCGAATTCGTATTCGTTTAATCAGATAATTATCCGAATAAAATATCTGATAGATAATTTAATTGGGTATTGGATATTCGATTATTAATCAGATACAAATTTAGATATTGAGATATCCGTGTTGGATATTATCTGACCGAATATGAATCCTTAAGATAAAAATCTAAGGATATGCACATTCTATATATAATTAACTCAAATCTTAACATATTGGCCCTCTAAGAAAATTGTGGGACCAAAAATTCCCTCCGCGTGCATCACTTTTTTACTGGAAGATTTTGAATCACGCGGTCCCGTTAGACTGTAATATTCAACACAGTGGGATTCACATGGCTTCCTGTTGTGTCTACTGCTCTTCGACCCATGCCATGGAAGACGCTGACCACCTTTTTCTTGATAGTGAGTTGGCGAAATTTCTTTGGGCTAAATTTACGCCTTTGCTAGATGGCTACTCCATGCAGTCTACCACTATTGTTAGCAGGTTATGGGAGATCATTAGAAGGGTTGTCATTTACCATCCACAGGGTTTCATTTCACTGTTAGTGGTCATGCTGATCATGTGGGAAATTTGGAAGTCCAGATGCAGGCTTCGATTTGAGGGGCTTCGGATATGCTTCTTTCGTCTATCTGATCGAATCCAAGCAGATGTATCTCATGTTCTACATCAGATCACTTTTAAATATGGTGTTAGCTCTCATTAGACAAACTCCAGGATTTTGGCCTCACAATTAAGCACAAAAGACTGGTTTGCTTAGCTGTCCGATGGATTGCTCCTAATTATGCTTTTTCACTTCATGTGGACAACGCCAGCAAAGGCAGCCCAGGCTCTTTACGGGGTGGTGGGTGTTTCCGAAATGCTAAAGGCCAATTACTTCTTGGTTTCTCCTATTACTATGGATATGGTTTGAATATGGTTGCGGAAGGACGGGCGCTTCTTGATGGCCTTCATCTGGCGAAGCTTCAGTCCATCCCTCTCTCAGTTATCTTCACAGATTCCTTGGCTCTGGTCAACATGCTCAAACACAACATCAATCCTCCCTGTTCCCTCCTTCCGTGGTGGAGAGCGTTAAAGCACATGGTTGCTCTTTTCCCTTGTCCTATTGTGCACATATACAGAGAAGGCAATCGGCTTGCCGATGCACTAGCCAACCATGCCATCCACATGGGCATTAACAAAGAATTTCTGTCGTCATGGGATTTACCGCTCCCAGCTAGAGGATATGCCACTGCAGATGCTAGCCGACTTCTGAATATTCACCTTCGACGTGTGTAGTTGTCTTTTTTATTTTTATTTTCACATTTTCTCCATGTTTTTTCAGGGGTATGCCCCCATTATACTATCATTTATCAATTTCATGCAATAAAATTTCCATCTCTTTGGCCCGAAGATGGAGTGAGAACATTCCCTTCCTCTGGATAGGGGGTGCACTCTCTCTTGGTTCCAAAAAGATGATTTGATTAAAAAAAATCTTAACATATTGTTTGATTACTCTTTTTTATCCTTTTTTGTCTCAAAATATAATTCAAAAATAAGAAATCCACTTACACCTATTTTGTAAGTTATCTCTAATTTTTTTAGGATGAAGTCTAATCTTTTGATAACATCTCCCAAAATAAAAATAACTTCCACTCTTTCTTTCTTTTTTTTTTTTGAAAAAATAGCATGTGACGCTTTCAGACGGCTCACACGACTCACCTCTAAGTAGGCCTGGTAATTATCTGTCTAAAATTTGAACCGAATTCGAATTCGTATTAATCCGATAATTATCCGAATAAAGTATATGATGGATAATTCGTTTATTAATCAGATAATTTGATTATTAATCATATACGAATTCAGATATCACACTATCTGCTCCATATCCGATTCGTTTACTGGTCTAGTTACAACGGTGTCCATAGCACCTGACTGCCCAGCTACTCCAGCCTCAACGGTGCCCCGCAACCCCGATCGCCCAGCCACTCCGGGCACTACGGTGCCTACGGCACCCGAGTGTCTAGCTACAACGGTGCCCAGGGCACCCGACTGCCCCGTCCCAGTGACGCCCGGTAACTTTAGCCCCCGCGACACTCAGACTCTCCAGTCTTAGTGGTGTTCGTGGCACCTGACCGTTCTAGCGACGATGCCCTGGATGCCTAACTTTCCCCAGTTCCAACGGCCCGTGGTCACCCCAATCACAGCGGTGCTCAGGGCACCCGACTGCTCTAGTCACTACCGTGCCGACGGCACCCAACTATTCCAATCAAAGTGATGCCTATGGCCTCGACTGCTCCAGTCACAACGGGGCCCACAGCACCCGGTAATTCCAAGCTTAATGGCTTTTGGTCGTTCCAGTCAGGGCGATACTCATGCCGTCCGACCGCTCCAGTCTCAATAGCGCTCGGCCGCCCCTGTCTCAAAGGCGCCCTGCCACTCTAGTCACAGGTGGTGCCTGCGCCATTCGGTCGCCTCGGCCTTAGCGGCACCCAACTACTTCAGCACGGTGGTTCCCAGGGCACCTCAACTTCCCCGATCTCGACACTGTTTCATATCGGGAATATATTGTGACACCCCTCGGGCGGTCTCCTGTCGAGTCACAGGTCCTTTGACGGACACTATGTACAAATGCGGAAATACCCGCATAATAACACAGTGACCCGAGGACCATCACAAATGACAGAATTGTCCCGTGGCTTGCAGACATTTGTAATTGGGCTTTCACGGCCCCACATAATGCCTTTTACGGCATATAAGTCATGTAATCTAGTCTGGGAATGGATCCCCATAATAGTTGGAACCAGTCTCTCCGCCCCTAGTTATGCCTGCTGTGTTGCTGTTGCCATGTTGATGTTGCACGGACTAAGCCCTCCCGACGTCGCGGCTCCCAGGGTCCCTGATTTCTCTTCGGCAGTAGAAACAAAGGTGTTCGGGCTCCGCCCGATGTAAAATAAACATCGGTTGCTTGCGATCGGTGGGGAAGACGTCCAGTACACGAGCTCCCACAATCGCCTACACTCGTACCACTAGAACCTCCTTCTCTCTACGTGGCGCACAATGTTTCGTGCTCACGTGCCGTGCCCTGATAGCAAATCCCCAGTGAAACACTTGGTTCCACCGGTGATCGTCGAGAAATCGACTGGCATGCTCACATTCCATCCAGCCATCCCTGTCCCAATTTTCCAGAACGATTAACCATACGCCATTCCTTCCTGTGCGTTCCTATCGTTCTTTTCACCATCCTTTCGATACCCCTGGTATTCTCGCATGCCAAGTCGACCAATCTCGGCCTTCCGTAAAAGGCGAGTGTGCATCCCCGTCTCGAGGAAAATATAGAAGGGATTTCCCCGTGCGCATAAACAAGTACGTAGAAGATCTGCTACTTTTAAGATTACAAAGGACTAAGACGAAAGACAAAGTCTAGCTGAAGTAGATGCAACTCCTGCTACTTCAATTTCTTTAAAAAGGTAGGCGAAAGATATATAGTCACATAGGTGGACTTCTGCCTATCCTAGGAAAATGACAAAAAGGTAAACATTCTTCTTTGTACAAATAAGTAGGCGGTCTATCGCCTATCCTAAGAAGAAATGTTAAAACCTATCTATATACACATGCTTTAATATCGAAATAAGGACATAGGCAGAACTGTGCCTATCAAACAGAAAGGACAAGTTCTCTCACCTCAATAAAATAGAGACACGTGTCCTCATCAAATTAAAAGACAATCAATAATCCGCAAACCATTCGAAAAGCAAATGTATAAAATATGCTTAGGCTTATAAAATATTTTAACACTAAAAGAAGCTTTTATACGTGTACACATTCCATGGGTATGGTCTATTGACCGACTTGACCATCTCATCTTTTACATTTAATGTCAAGTATCTGTTGGGATACTTCTATAGGAAAAGTGTATAGCTCACAACTGCATTAAATGCTTAAATAGACGTTCCAGACTATTTTAGTACTAAAGCACAATGTAATATATATATATCACTATGTATTTTTCAAGCATGCTCTACATATTCAAATTTCCCTCCTTATCTCACACCGTATTCAAAAGTCTGTTTGGAAAGATTTGTTTAGTAATATGTAGGCTATAGGATTGAGGGAAGACAAAAAATTTAGCATGGACACTAGCAAGACGCAACTCAGCTCAGATAATCTACTCTACCAAGAAGAACAAGGAGCAAAGTTCAAGGTAGAAGCTGACAAGGACTCAATGGTCAGAAGATCAAGACCTAGGATTCAATAAATCTCCGAGGGCTGAATACCTGAGACCCAACTATTGGACAAATTTGTGCCTAACGGATACATAATCTCCATCCTATAAATAAGGTGAAGATTGTAGAGAAGAGAATAACCAACAGATGATAAAAAGTAAGAAATAGTTGAGTATGCTCTCAAAGTGCCTTCATGCATTTCAAGTGATATTTGCATCGAGCTTCCAATGCATCCATGATGAGAAGAGTTCCATCACATTCAAAGCTTATCTTTGAAGCTCCATACCTTCAGGAAGAATTCGAGATGTTGTAATGATATTTTTATTCCCCTTTTCTTTTATTTTCCATTCTACTCATTTCACTTTATTTTGACTTGTATCAGTGTCGGAAGGACAGTGGGTGTAAAGAGCATTCATTGTTCTAGATTAACAGCACCGCGGGTGACTAATTGTTTGATTCATTGATACTTGTGAAATCAGTTGGGTGACTAACCCCTAGAAGACTAGCTGGTGCGAAATCACCATAAAATCTAAGTTAGAAGGAAGTGAATGGTGGTTGATGAGACCTCACCAAAATCAGTAAGGGAGCTGGCCCTTGAGAATCAGATGGTGTAACCTTGGTTAGAAGGTTAATGGAATACCCTAGGTGAGTTGCAGGAGGATTGGACGTAAGGAAGTGAAAGGTTGATCAGACCAATATAAATCTCTTGTCCCGTGTGGTTTGCTTGCTTGTTTATACTTCAATGGGACAGAAATGAAAAAGAAATGGCATCTTTGAACGCTCGTGCATTAAGCTTAATGTTATACACCCTCAACTCGGAAGAATTCGATCGTGTCTACACTTGCTCCTCTGCCAAGGAAATCTGGGATAAGTTAGAAGTAGCACACGAAGGAACGTCGCAAGTCAAAGAGACCAAGATAAACCTCTTGGTTAGTAAATATGTAATGCGTAAGATGGAGAAGGGTGAGACTATAAAAGAAATGGGAAATAGATTCTGATGGGAATCAACACCGAGCCTGTACCTTTTTTATTACATTTATGTCCTTTTAGTTTGTGTTTATATCCTTGGGAAAGTATGTACGCAATTGTACGGCTTTGTAAGCCAATGCGTCATTCCCACAGATTGTGTGGGTTTCTATGTAATTTGTCAGTAGGACCAGCAAGGGGGCCCCCAGCCCTTTCCCATTGGTCCATGTCATCCATGTGGGGCTGGTCAACTATCCTAGGTGGCCATCTAGAAGGGTTGAATGCCATTTGACCACATGGGAGACAAGTGGCTTAATTAGTCCAAGGTGGGTTACCTACCTCACCTACCCATTCAACCCCATTAACCATGGTCAAGGGGGCGCCCCTCTCCCCTTAGTATTTTATTAATTTTTGTGTGTCATTCACACTTAATCCCAGCCATTCAATCCCCAACCCTTGATCCAAGGGTCCACATTAGATTAGATTGGTAGCATATATAAGCTTGTATTTTCATGAGAAAATCAAGGAAAAAATCAGAAATTTTGTTGAATGCCAAGGAGCATATTGCGCCCCCAGCCCTCTCCCCTCTGGTTTCTCTCATCCAACCTCCAGTTCTAAAGTGATTTCTATCTTCTATCCCCTCCCCTCTATCTCCGGTGATCATCTGTGCCGCCGCCGCCGCCGTTCGTGCCGCCTTCGAGCCGCCGCGAAACCGTTCTCGGTGTTCTATCCTGCTGGATAGAGGTCTCTTCCCTAAATTCTTGCTATCAGTCACGGCCTCTTCGTGATCTGAAATTTTTATGGTGTGTTCTTCCCTTGTATCCCAAGCTTCACCTAAATTTTCACACCCAAATTCCACCGTTTACTATTTTCCCATTTTTGTACATCTTTCATTCCTAGTTCTGTTTTGTCTCTATCTATAGTGACAGCAGCCCTATGTTTCCCACCTCCGGCCATCTTTTTAATTTTTACAAACCCCTCCCAATTTTACTGGGAGTTCTGTCCATCACCCCCTACATTCACAAATTTTATTAATTTTTTATCAGCCTTCTATCTATTTTTAGAAATTCATGTTCTTCCTCAGCTACAGTGTTGTCAGCCAGATCCAGATCCGACCACCTCCACTTCAAAAATCATAGAAAATCGTAGCCTTCCCCAAATCCAGATCCAAAAATAGTCCTGGTTTCGTAGCTTGATTTCCCACAACTTTTCAGAAGAATAGAACCCCAGATTCGGATGTCTACCACGCGGTCAAAGGTAATCCACAGGAAAGTTCCCTGCTAGTCTAAGAGTTCAGACACTGTACAACAGCAACATTCAAAATTTGCCAATCAGAAGTACATGCTTGATTATTTTTCTGTAATCACCTTGGTTGAAGCCCTTCGAAGCAGCTTTCCAACGGCGCCAGTTTAGTTGCATTCCGACATCGGGGCTGATCGCAACGTCCGTTCTCGCCGGAGCGTGCGTCGGAAAACAGAACCGGCAGATCCGTGGCCGGTCATTCCGACCGGTGCCGAACGGAGCCGCCCGGCCTCCGGCCGGTGAACCAGCGTGCCGCCAGCCCGGGGAGCGCTTCCCTAAGTGTCCCCACTACAGCGGTGCCATCGGGTCTCACACGGCCCCTCCGGACAGCACGTGGGCCCCACCATCACAAGTTCGGGTGTTGCCGAAGAGACGCGAGAAGCCGCCCGTCAACCCGAATTCGGTCCTCCTGGGCCCAGTTGTGTAGCCCTTTACCTCCCTGCGTGGAGTGGGCAGTAATTCATTGCTGTAATATTGTGTATTATTTATCCCGGGAGTACGAGTTTCGGCCGGGTCCGTCTTCCCCACGCCGAGCGCGTGGAGGTATCACATTCGCTCCCTTACTTAGCATTTTGCTTACTTCATATATATTTGTTTATGCCGCTGCTAGAGAGCATGTGTAGGGATATCTAGCTCGCTTTATCTATTCATTACCGCTGCTGCGAGAGAGTGCGAGACCGTCCCGTGACCCGATCCGGGTACACGAGAGAGCCGATCACCCTAGCTCATCGCCGGTTTCTCAACTGCGCACATCCGACGCTTCCCTCGTTAAGGGGCAATCACGAGCTTGTCGTGTCCGTGGTCTCGTCCCGCATCAATTTGGTATCAGAGCGAGTTTGAGTCTAGGGTGTCAAAAAAAAGTGTCATTCATTAGTCATTTACGTCTAAGTCGTGTTTAGGGTCATCATTGTTTTAAAACAAAACAAAGTGTCGTTTGCATCGCATCCCAATAACCCTGTATATCAAAAGGTGTTGCCCGAACGTTAGGCTACGCCTATCGGGAAGGCCGCACACTTGCGCGAGTGATCTTCGGATCTGTTATCTCCGCCACGTACCGAGTCTTGGTCGTCATGTCTAGGGTTGTAGTCCATTGTCTAGTTGGTTTATCTACTAGTGTCGGCATGCCCACCCACTAGTCCCCAATCACCCATGGATTCCCAAACTCCCGGATGGTGGCGGTACTATCTCAAATGGAAGGACCACCCGAACCACCCCACGAGGCCCGAAACCCGGGACTTCTACGGGTCCGATGACCCGAGTGTCTACCTAGAATGGGAAGCCATTATGGATGATTACTTCGAGGTGTACATTATGTACGGGCCCATGCAAGTCGATGTTGCCAAAAGGTGACTTTTTGGTGAAGCCGCCGCAACTTGGAGGAACATCAAATACTGGAGGGAGGATAGGAATCTAAGGCCCATCGAGTCATGGTGGGAAATGAAGAGAGCGCTTAGGAGGGCCTACTTGCCCCGCCCACCTACCTCCAACCACGGAGGTCATACCACTCACCCACCCCACCAACTCACCCACAACCAAGTGGGCCACACCGCTACCCAATCCCACCCCTTCACCGCCGTCCAAGCCCAACAAAGCGACCCCAATCTAGTGGCCCGCCCAAGCACCTCCAACCAACCTCCCCTTGGCACCCCCATCCCAACCCACTCAAGTACCTCCAACCGAGTGGAAGGCCCCGCTTATAGCCGAGCCTAGGACCACACCTAGGTCGAGGGACGAGGAGCGAGTCCACCCCAAGGTCCCTACTCCAACCCGCTCCTTTGAGGAATGCAAGAAAATGATTTCGGATTTGTTGGAAAGGATAAGTGCTTCTTCACCTCTCGTAGGTGCTCCATCACCACCCGCTCCTTCCGAGCTCTATTCGAACCTTCTTCTTTGGAGCTACCAAAGCCCGAGCCACCCGTGTTTCTTACGGGAACACTTTACATAGCCGAGCCACTTCTTAGTTGGCTCAAGGATGGCTTGGTCCCACATCCCTTCCCGTCCATGGACCCCACCTTACCTTTAGTGCCAGTCAACTCATTCCATACCACCTTTCGATCTAGTCACCATGTTGACACATTGGACGATCTTGTCATGGGATTGGATTCACAATGGGAGTTGACGCATCTTTTGGCGCGAGGCTTTGACCAACCCGCTAGTCTTAGCTTCACCCATCCGGCCTTCGGGTCCATTACCTCCGAGTGCACCGTGGGTTGTGTCACCACGGAGGTCCTCTTACTCCTCCCCTTACCGGACGAGCCCGAATTCATACCCTTTTGTCCGAGGGAGGAATCATACTTCTTGCCTACGATCCCCGTCCCACCCGTTACAATTCAAGAAGGTGACTACCCACATCTTCAAACCTTCTACACGTGGGACCGTGACTTGTGGGAACCCACCACAAGGGGTCATACCTTCTTTGACCCTTTTGACCCCTTCACTATTAGGCTTCCCGAGTTACCACCCGTACTCCCCTTCTTCAAGGAAGCCCACTTTTATGCCCCTTCCCCTCGGGATGGTCCATCTACATCCACCAATCCCGACCCACCTACACCCGGCCCTTCTAAACCACCCGAGTCACCCACATACAAAAGACCATCCACGCATAACCACACCCGACGTATAGGTGTTCCCCATGCCATCCATTCCCAGTTGCATAACATGCATGCATGGCACATATTCGGGTGTCCTGGTCCGCCGTCACCCATGTACGGGTCGGACTAACATTAGGTGTGTCTAGGGTCATAGATGAGTCCGTGTGTTTTTTTTTCTTGTGTGGTTTGTTTTGTGTGGTTTGTTTGCATGGCTTGTGTGTCATTTGTTTGTCTGCATGTGTCTTATGCAAGCTCGTCGATGTCAGTCCCTTATGAGTGTGAAGCGAGTCAACTCACTCGATGAGTATGGGATCGATTCTACATCTATACCCGGATTAGTCACCTATAGGGACTCAGTGGTGATTCTTAGTGAGTCTTCGAGCTGCTCCCTTTCCTTTTGAGAGTGCCCCTTCGGAGTGACCACCTTTAACCCATCGCAGTTCGCATATCGAGTATATATGGAATGAGCAGGTGACGATCACTTGGAGCGGAGCATACCCGCGCTACTTGGCACGGTGACGGATCCGCCGGAGTACTCGAGCATCCCTACCCCTACTCGACGGGGTCGAGTTCCTCCCACCCGGGGAGAGTTGATGGGAATCAACACCGATCCTGTACCTTTTTTATTACATTTATGTCCTTTTAGTTTGTGTTTATATCCTTGGGAAAGTATGTACGCAATTGTACGGCTTTGTAAGCCAATGCGTCATTCCCACGGATTGTGTGGGTTTCTATGTAATTTGTCAGTAGAACCAGCAAGGGGCCCCCAGACCTTTCCTATTGGTCCATGTCATCCATGTGGGGCTGGTCAACCATCCTAGGTGACCATCTAGAAGGGTTGAATGCCATTTGACCACATGGGAGACAAGTGGCTTAATTAGTCCAAGGTGGGTTACCTACCTCACCTACCCATTCAACCCCATTAACCATGGTCAAGGGGGCGCCCCTCTCCCCTTAGTATTTTATTAATTTTTGTGTGTCATTCACACTTAATCCCAGCCCTTCAATCCCCAACCCTTGATCCAAGGGTCCACATTAGATTAGATTGGTAGCATAAATAAGATTGTATTTTCATGAGAAAATCAAGGAAAAAATCAAAAATTTTCTTGAATGCCAAGGAGCATATTGCGCCCCCAGCCCTCTCCCCTCTAGTTTCTCTCCTCCAACCTCCAGTTCTAGAGTGATTTCTATCTTCTATCCCCTCCCCTCTATCTCCGGTGATCATCTGTGCCGCCGCCGCCGCCGTTCGTGCCGCCTTCGAGCCGCCGCGAAACCGTTCTCGGTGTTCTGTCCTACTGGATAGAGATCTCTTCCCAAAATTCCTGCTATCCGCCACGGCCTCTTAGTGGTCTGCAATTTTTATGGTGTGTTCTTCCCTTGTATCCTAAGCTCCACCTAAATTTTCACACCCAAATTCCATCGTTTAGTATTTTTTCATTTTCGTGCATCTTTCATTCCTAGTTCTATTTTGTCTCTATCTATAGTGACAGTAGCCCTTTGTTTCCCAGCTCCGGCCATCTTTTTAATTTTTACAAACCCTCCCAATTTTACTAGGATTTCTGTCCATCACCCCCTACATCCACAAATTTTCTTAATTTTTTATCAGCCTTCTATCTATTTTTAGAAATTCGTGTTCTTCTTCAGCTACAGTGTTGTCAGCCAGATTCCAGATTCGACCCAATGCTAGTGTAAAAATCATACAAATTCGTAGCCTTCCCCAAATCCAGATCCAAAAATATTCCTGGTTTCTTTTCCCACAACTTTTATGAAGAACACAACCACAGATTCAGATGTCTACCTCGCAGTCAAAGACAATCCACAGGAAAGTTCCCTGCTAGTCTGAGAGTTCAGACACTGTACAACAGTAACATTCAAAATTCACCAATCATAATTACAGGCTTTGTTATTTTTCTGTAATCCCATAAAGGTTGAAGCCCTTCGAAGTAGCTTTCCAACGGCGCCAGTTTCGTTGCATTTCGACATCGGGGCTGATCGTAGCGTCCGTTCTCGCCGGAGCGTGCGCCGGAAAATAGAATCGGCAGATCCGTGGCCGGTCATTCCGACCGGTGCCGAACGGAGCCGCCCGGCCTCCGGCCGGTGAACCAGCGTGCCGCCAGCCCGGGGAGCGCTTCTTCTAAGTGTTCCCACTACAGCGGTGCCATCGGGTCCCACACGGCCCCTCCGGACAGCACGTGGGCCCCACCGTCACAAGTTCGGGTGTTCTCGAATCAACGCGAGAAGCCGCCCGTCAACCCGAATTCGGTCCTCCCTGGCCCAGTTGTGTAGCCCTTTACCTCCCTGCGTGGAGTGGATGATATTTCATTGCTGTCATCATTGTGTAATATTTATCCCGGGAGTACGAGTTTCGGCCGGGTCCGTCTTCCCCACGCCGAGCGCGTGGAGGTATCGCATTCGCTCCCTTACTTGGCATTTTGCTTACTTCATATATATTTGTTTATGCCGCTGCTAGAGAGCATGTGTAGGGATATCTAGCTCGCTTTATCTATTCATTACCACTGCTGCGAGAGAGTGCGAGACTGTCCCGTGACCCGATCCGGGCACACGAGAGAGCCGATCACCCTAGCTCATCGCCGGTTTCTCAACCGCGCACATCCGACGCTTCCATCGTTAAGGGGCAATCACGAGCTTGTCGTGTCCGTGGTCTCGTCCCGCATCAGGTTCACCTCATTGGTCAACAGCCTAAAGGCACTTGGAAAATAGATAAATGACAATGAGTTAGTGAAGAAGATTCTGATATCACTGCCACCTGAATGGAATCCAAAGGTCATAGTGATAGAGGAAGCTCAAAACTTGACCACCTACTCCTTGGCACAGTTGTTCGGCAATTTAGCCACCCATGAGCTCAAACTATACGACCAAAAGGAGGGAGAGGATTCCAAGAAGAAGATCATGGGATTAAAGGCGAAAGTTAAGAGTAGCTCAGATCATTCTGAATCCATGTCAGGCGACAATAGCGATGAGATTGCCATGCTATCCAGAAAGCTGCAGAGAATCTTGAAGAACATAAGAAAAGGGTCCTCATCTAGAAGAGACACGATTAGGAAGATAGCATGCTACAACTGCAGCAAATGTGGGCACGTCAAAGATGAATGTATGACTAATTCCTCACAGGCCCACAAGGAGAAGAAAGCTGACAAGAAGCCTGTTGCAAAGCCATAGAGAAGACCAAAAGCAAAAGCAATGGCAACAGCCTAGAGCGATGAAGACAGGTCAGAAGGAACTTACCTTACCAACTTAAAGGGAGAAAGTCAACACATAGGTCTTATGGCTAATCATGAAGACCTTGAGGTAAGTTCTAACTCTCACTCTGATACATTTAATAATTTTCAGGAAATATCTAATGACAAGTTGTTGACATATTTCCTTAGAATGCTCGATAAATATAGATCCAAGTGTAAAGCTCTAAAGGCCTTACAAGATGATCATCATAAGCTGATCTCTGAGAAGGCGCTTTTGGAAACAAGTGTCTCAGAGTTAACTGCTAACAATTATCTTCTTACTAAAGGCCTTGGGAAGCTTGCTAAATCTCAAAAGGAATTGGATATACTTTTATCCGTCTCAAAGAAATCTACTAACAAATAAGGACTAGGATATCATCTTGATCTTATTCATAAAACTAGAAGCATGCATGAGCCAATTAAATTTGTTAAACCATTAGTCAAGTATAATGCATGTATTCATTGTGGTAAATATGGACATGTATCACATACCTACAAGCATTGTAGGCCATACCCTGCATTTTACAAAACTACACCAAAGCAACCACATGACCTACGCTCAGTATGAACCAAAGAAAGGTATGTACACTACAATAAATGATAAAGCTCTCAAGGCAGATGCTAACTACTACACCCACTTATTTTCTTGAGTTAATCGAGATTTAAGCAAAAGTGAATTACTCCCTAAACTTTCCCAAATGATATAACCCCCGGAGAGACTATGCCAACATAGTCAAGGTCGGAATCAGAGTGCCTCGGTATGTCATATGGCATAACACAATAAGCAGGGACCACCCCTCAGACGAGTGGCAAGTAGCATCACGCTGGCCATCCTACAACATATAGGCCCAACCTAATAGTCTGGTGCACCTCGATAGTCCCTGCGTGTAACGACCCAAGATCTGGATACCGGGAATAACTCGATACCATTCGAATCCTGGCCCGCCACCCATGAGCCGATAGGCTCGAAAGGGTTATAAAGGAGTGTGGAGGTACATTGAAATTTAAAATAATGTAGGAAATAATTAGATAATTAACAATTTAAATAATAGGAAATAAAACTATATTTTCAATTAAATATCTAACTATAGAGTCCAGTCCAACAAAGTATAGTCTACAGGGAAAAGGAACATACTCTAACGCCGAGTGCACACTCAGCCCGGTGAGCTAGCAACTACGAACCTCCGCGCTGCACCTCCGAATCTCGAGGAGGAACCGAAACACCTGAAAAGACACGGGTGAGCCTCATCTCATTGGCTCAGTAGGTGTAGCACCCCGAATAAAATATACATATATATGTATAATATATGTAGATAGATTGTAAATAAGTTGAAATAATAAAACCCAAACTATACTAAAGGCCCAATAACAAAAAGCCTTTGACAAAATAAAGGGGCTTAGGCAAGTACCCAACCCAATGGCCAAAATGGGCCTTATGATTATATAGGCCTCTAAAAATATCCATAGCCCTTCCCACGTCGAAAGGATGCATGGGATATATATATATATATATATTATTAAAGGGGTTGTTTCATAAACCCAACCTTTATCACGTTTGAAGGATGCCTACATGGGAGATTAGGGTTTTAACTCTAACTAGGAAAGCGGCCGGTGATAATGAAGGGAAGAGATCGATCAAGGAAGTTTAAATCCCATTAGGATACCACGTGCCCAGTACGATTCGTAGAGCTTCAAAACCTTATAAATAAGACTCCTGCGATCGGCAAGAGCCTATTGTTGCTGCTGCTATTCGTGCATCGACGTCCTCTGCTTCCTCGTCGTCCTGCTGATCTTCTTCCTACGTGCTGCGTCTTCTTCCTCCTGCGTGCTGCATCATCTGCTTCCCCTTCTTCTTCCTTCGTTGCTGTTCCTGAGCTGTTGCGGCTGTTGCTGATTGCTGCTGCCATTTGCACGAAATTGAGAAGAAGCATGTGGCTTCTTCTGTTCATCGTCGTCTTCATATTCTATCTGTCCAAACATACACACGCAAAAGTAGGTTATCTCAAGAATCAAAGCACAAGACAATAGTAAATAGTATTGCATGTATAAAATCCTTGATTTCTGTTACAATTACATGATCCTTATTTTTCAATTTTACATAGATTGCAGTTTTCTGTTTCATATGAAAATAGCGGCCAGAGCAGTGGTCATTGATTAATGAGCGCTATGGACGTCAAAAAAATGATGATGATGATGATCATACGGCATGCACATCTCAGCACTCGAGAGCGAGTCAAAGATGGGAAGGCCGAATAAATCCCATACCTCCTCCAAGCAGGACGAATATATGTACTCGGTGCTCCGCCACCCAATGAGAAGCCCTTCGGGCAGAAGAGATGGCCCCGGCTCTCAAGACGGCAGTGCCGAAGGCTGAATCAAAAGAAACTCGAGAATTCAAACACATGTTCGGCATGCGTTGAAAATCACTCAAAGTCCTAAATCGGGGCTTGGAGGCTTCAAATCAAACGCCTCGGAGGCGGTGCATTACAACTAAAGCCTTGCGGGAGTGTAAATGTTCGTCTGAGTCACCACGAAGCCGGGACAAGATCTCTTGATGCTTAAAACGGCGCGCCCCTTCAAGAGTTCCTAAACCGGCGCCCCCCCTTCAAAAGGACTGAAACCGGCGCGCTAATTTCATTTGGGTTTAAACCGGCGCGCCCCTGGCCGTGCCGGTTTAACCCCATTCTGTCCCATCTGCCCCCCGATACTCTGTTCTCCTATCAGATTCGGGGCAGGTTCTAGGGGGCATAGCATTCAATGCTACCAAGCTCTGCCTCCACATCCGTTCGACAGCGCAGCGGCGAGGCACGCATCGACGGTGGAAGTAGCAGAAGATATCCCGGTAAACCCTCAAACGTCCTATCCTCGGACGAACGACAACGTACGACATGAATCACCAGATGCCAGCGTAACATGTCAATCCTTCTCGTCTGGCAGACGAAGTAAGTGGCGGGAGTTTCTTCCATCCGAAGCAAAGAAAGGGCAACCGGCTATATATACTATGCGTGTTCGACAGAGCAGAAGAGGATGGGCTATCGAAGAGAAGTCTGGTTCAGCTGGGGATTTCCCTAAGAAGAAGGAAGAAGAAGCCCCGTCCCTGCGCCTGCTAGGTGAAGAAGAAGAGAGATTGAGCGTGAGAGAAGAGAGGTGAGCTCGGAGGGGGAGGAGCTTGTGCTCCGTTCCCCCTCCTCCACCGATGTATTCTTTTTCTTTCTCCGATGTATCCTCCTGCTCTGGGGTGAACCCCCCCCTTCTGTAATTTGGTCTCCCTTCCTTCGTGGATGAATAGAAAGAATGGCTTTTGCATTATACATATATTATTCGTTCCCGTCAGCCTTTTTCTCCCCCCTCTCTTTATCTTCTGATCATCTAGGGCCCTTCGAAGCTTGCCTCTCTGTGGTATGATCTTCTAGGGAACCCGCGTCAGGAGATGAACATTCATGGCCTCACATGGCATACATCTGTCATATTGGAGATCTCATACAGTTATTGCCCATGAGCTGCTAGAGCCCCTTGAAGGCTAGTCCTCGGGGCCTCTGCGCTCAACTGGGGTCACCGGACTGCCGTTTGGCCACTCCGAATATTGGAGGTCGTCTCAGAGTATTCCGTTTGACGATCCCCCATTCGCCCCAGCAAACCTCAGTCCGCGGGAGGTGCTGCCCAATTTTTGTCAGGAGCAAGAGCACAAAGAGCAAATGGATCAAACTAAACCATCCGAGGGCCAGAGCTACATGTGCTTGAAGCCTCTGAATCAAACTGAACCTCTGAACAAACCAGGCTCCTTCATGTCTGAAACCCTGGACCTTTGAGTTCCTGCAACAAACTCTTCTAATAAAACACTCGAATCTTCATGCTAATCCACCTTAATAAATAATTAAAACACTTAATCTTCCTCTCCACAAACTTAACCCACCAATTGAACGAACAAACCAATCATCAAAGCAATCTGCGGAAGAAAATAAAGAACAAAAAAGAAGCAAACAGAATAAAAGAAAACCTCTTTGGAGCTAATCCGGCGCGCTACCTCCCGTGCCGGTTTATCCCCACACTCAAAATGACTTTCAAAATCATGGAATGAATAGTGCCCCCCTTTACTATTCACCTTGTTAATCCGGCACGCCCCCTGTGCATCCACCTAATCCGGCGCGCCTCCCATGAAGACCCACTTAAATCGGCGCGCCCCTCGCACCTCTGATTTTGGCCGCCCCCCCTTGGCCTCATCCCTAATCCGGCGCGCCCCATGGCACCCATTAAACCGGCGCCCCTCCCCTTTGCTTCCTTAAACCGGCGCGCCTAAAAAAAGCAACATAATTAGCTAAATAAAAGAAAAGGCCTGAAGCTATTAAATAAAACAAATGAAGAGACCTAAATCAATAAAAAGAAATGAAAGAGTATAAGTTTCCCCCTGCCATAATCGGGTGTGGGAGGGTGCACGTTGGCAAACTCGGGCTTCGCACTTGCACCTCGCTTCCCCGGACTGTGCGTGAAGAGAAAATCAATGATGCCCTTTGGTGTCAGATGTGGACCTCGGAATCCCCGACATGGTCATAGTCTGAAACCACCTCGGGCCGATAGTTCGTCAAAAACTGACCCACCTCTACCGGGATCCGATCCCACACCCACATTAAACTTGCCAAGCCCATGGCAGACATCCGCGCGGTTTTGTCACCGTCTTTTATGCTACAAACGTGGACTTCTGTCCGGAGATGAAATGGTTCGTGAGTGACCAACATATACGTGTCTATGAACATTTTACGCCCCAACGCGGGTTTGTTTAAACGTGATCCGAGATCTTTGTTCTCGCTTTATTACCATGAATTTCAGGCCGTAGGGCCCTTATTCCCGGCAATCAATCAAGGGTGTTCCCCCGTATGGGGGATGTAAATAACACCGTGACCTTTATGGCATGGCGGCTTTTGGTCCAGACTCGAACTACACAATTGTCTGATTAGTCAGATCACGCGCACCATGGGCTTCCATGAAGCCCGAATAAATCGTCACGTTGTGACTGGCACGCCCACGCACTTAATAAACCCAATAAACGAATAACCAAAGATCTTAATAAAAAGTGCGTCCACAAGCGCCCGTGTACAAAGGTGCTAATTCCTGGAATTAGCGACCGTCTTATGGATGCTAATTAATTAGCGACCAGTACCTTGATGCTATTTCCTATAGCGTATTTAATAAATAACACATGTTTAAAATGTAATAACTGTGAACCCTGACGTTAATATTTCCGCATGAGAAGGTTTTTGGACTCCTCAAATTTTTCTCCATAATTTCATGTCTTTAGTTTCCTAAAATTCCCTATACACATCAATATGCTACTGTTCATGCTAAATTGAAAGAAATGAACCGTGTTTTGTGCCTAGAAACGTATCTGGCTGATGCCTCACGCTTTGTACACAGAAAAGAATTAGCGACCATGTAAACAGACGTGGCCTATAAAAATAGCGCCTCTGCACAGAGACGAAGATTCCTGTTAATTAGTTAAAATTGTAATAATTCTGAAAATCATGAATTGACGTCCATCACTTGGACGCTAACTAAAGATATGGCGCCTTCTCAAAAGGTCGTCAATTTATTGTAATATTATTAAAATCCAGTAAATTATTGATTTGGTGACTCTCTAAATAGACGCTAATTTATAATATAGCGCCTGTTCATTATGATGATAATTCTTTAAATAATGCCGTCTGTTTGGACGCTACTTCTTATCTCTTATGTTTTATCGGGTTTTGACCCATACCGTGGGTCTTATGGCACTTTTATCTCAAGTCCTAAGATAGAGTCCATGTTTCACGCTGTTTCATGTTACACCTCAATTCTTGGAGATTAAAAGACCCTTCGTCGGATATTCCTTCAGTCGGACGGGAATTTCTTTCTCTAAGGCCTCCGTAAGCCTGCGCTAGCCTTGGATTCTCTCAAGGCAGCCGAGCGGGTTGTACCCTCAAAACCCTGGAACCTCTGATTGTCATGTCACTCTGAAGAAATATGATACCCTAGCCATCGCGGAGCACTGTTTGTGGTGTTCTGTGAGAGTCTGTCTGGAATTGGCGACCAAACAGTGGACGCTAAAAATTGAATTAGCGGCCATCACAGTGGACGCTATTTCTTCGTGCCTATACTGTTCATAGAATTGACGACCACCGTAGTGGGCGCAAATTCTATAATTGACGGCGGTCTGAGTGGATGCCAATTACCCAGTTTCATGAATTTTTGGGTTTTATGAGATTTATCGCTATGTCATAATTACTTCAAGTTATGTCTTTGAAATCTCTATTCCGTGAATCTACCGTATTATCCTACAATGGCTTATTCCTTTGGAATTCTATTGGCTATAAACTATAGTGGATGTCGAAATATTTACATGACTCAATGCTTACCGTTAATGGGGCCCGGTCTGGTCCTGGGAGATATATTGACCACGGTGTGGCAATACACCGGAGTGCATGACTTTCTAGATTATGACGTTCCACGATCTCGTGCTTGACTTGACATGATATTTACATGACGTGACTTGCGTGGCCCGGAATGGGTATTTACTTGCTTGAATAGCCAATTCTCATGACATGACTTGATATTACATACTTGATATTCCTTGACAACTTTATATGATTCGTCTTAGAAACTTGCTAGTTCTTTCTCATTTACTTCTTGTTATTTCACTCTCGACATTATTCATGCTTAGCTATACTTGCATTTCATGTAACATGTAATTTACTTAAAGCAACCTTGTTCTTGAGATGTAATCCCTACTGAGCGTTTACTCACGTAGTGTTTTCTCCTATTTTTTAGGTAATTCCAATAGCGAGACTCAATCGGACGGGGATGAGTATGAGAGCTGAGCATAGAGCTATACCCGGATGCCCGAGATATCTACATCGAGTCTTTTCTATTTCTTGAGTCATTGTTGTACCTTTTCTTTATTGAGTTTAGAGTGTCTTAAGTACTTTTCTTTTGAAAGTTATGTAATGAAGATATTTGGAGTTATTAATAGATAAATTGAACTTGGTATTATCTTGCTTGGCACACTCTGTCTTATGTGTCGAATTACCTCGTGCTCTGATTGACATGATTGATATAAAATCGTCGCTCCTTTCCCGGGTTCCTTCCGCGCTCGGGGCGTGACAGTAGGGGTCCCGCAGAACCCTACCACAAAACAACGTCGATAACAACAACGCTAACGAAAACAACAACAGTAGTAGGAACAGCAGCAGTAACACTTACGACGGGAGGGACAGCCGTAACAATGTAGCCGATGGAACCACGGCTCTATAGAAGCATAACATATTCAAGCACCTTGATCGAGCATCAATTGCATGATCAAATGACTGAAATTCAATGGACCACCATGGATAAAGCCAACCCAGCCTTTTAGGTAAGAATACAAGCTTTCTTTTTAGATACATAAGAATGGAGGATGTTATATCATACAAATAATACACCAAATCCTCTAGGTCTCTACCATAAAGATACAGATCTTGCCTATGTAGGAACACTTTATCGTGAATATCACGAAATCTACACAACATGTATGAAACAATAAAATGCCTACACAGACCCATTCGAGATAAATCCAACAAATGGTGTGATTGGGTGAAACAATCAAAAAATATTCGATAGGCACTAACGAAGAAAAAGAAAGGAGAGTAAAAGCACCGTCACTTCATTGACAAAAAGCACTTTTGGAAAGAGGTGCGCATTCAAAAGATGAGGTGGTTGCATTAAAAAAGTAACTAATTTCTTCCTAAAATGTCACTCGCATTAAATAAAAAGGCGGTGGTAAAGGAAATCTCTCTCCTATAGAAATCTTTAAAGATCCATCTTTTAGACAAATTCGTACCCTTGGATGGCTTTAGAATATACACCGGGTACTTCCAGAAGGAGAGATAGACACCCCTTTAAAATCTAATGGTTAAAAAGTTACACCCACGTCACAAAAATCTTCTGAGATTTACTAGTGTACGCCACATCAATATGACCACACAATGAAGACTATAGAAATTCCCAAGAAGATGAACGGACATGGACAAAAGATTAAATTTAGGAAAAATAATGAATTCAAGTTTGTAAAAGGAGAGAAATATACAGGACTTCATCGTGCCAAAACCTCACTCTCCTCTCTTGAACACTCTTCAAGTGGTTTCTCATTGTTTCTTTTGTTGATAAACTCGAGGAGGAGCACTGGTGTCAAATAAGAAAGAAAGAAGGTGCTCAATGGCAGCATTGATGGGTAAGATGCAAAGTCGGTCGAAGAGTTACAAGGCTATGAAGGAGAAACTCAGTATCTCACAAGCCTATGAGCAGAAGATATTGAGTAGGATGAAGGTTTTGGGGCAAGGGATTGCCAAGCACAAAAGGAAGGGCATCAACGTCCAATAACCTCTCTCGGAGGCACATCAGACGAGGTCACCAAAGCCATCATCTAGGTACTCATCTTGGGTGTTGATAGACAGCACCCAAGAGTCATCCAGAATGGCATCCTTTTAGACATAACTAGAACTGAGAGCTATGTCTGGCGTACACAACTCCTGGGATGGTTATGTAGTAGGAGGTGAGTGAAGTAGAAAAGTGTATCAGTTCTCCTCCTCAGACACTCCTCGGTAATCAGGCCTTGCCTCAATTTTTGAAGTTTATTGACTTTCATTGGATTTTATTCTCTTGATTATGTACAACTGACTATTTATGAATAAAAACAAGCCCTTCAAATTTTGCTGCACATATACTTCTCTCTTCTATTATGACGAAAGGGGGGAGAGCTATATTCTGTTTTCCTTCTGGTATTACATAACCCCACATCTATACGTGCTGTGAACAGGCCTAAGGAGCTTCGTAATCCACGTGGGACAACGAATCCTTCCACCTCTTTTTGATTATGACAAAAGGGGGATAAGTTATATTAAATTATGTTTTCCTTTGATTAAGGGGGAGAATGGTTAAAAAGGCCTAAGGGAGAGAAGGCAGAAAAGAAATGTTGATTGAGGGAGAGAATTATGAATAATAGAAAAGGGGAGAACTAGTTAAAAAATCACAGCAAGAAGGGGGAGAACGAACAGAAAATAAGATAAATATGTAAGGGAGAGAATAAGTTAAAATGTTATTTATATATTATGAAATCCCTACAAACTCGCCAACTCAAGATGGGTTGGATAATCTTCCTGACACCTCAAGAACAAATCTATCAGGAATTTTAATTTATTTTGTCATAACAAAAAAGGAGGAGATTGTTAGAAAATGTCTTTTCCATATAGATCATTATTTTGGTAAATGACAAAATAAATAAATAATTATCCCATTATTACTTTAAAATATATGTCTCCCATAATATCTGGAATAATAACTAAATTGCCTAAATATAAAGGCTTCAATACAAAGGCAAAGAGGGCTAAATAAAGCACAATCCTAACTCCACAACTAAAGACAAATAGGAACGTGTAAAATTGAACAAGGGCCTATAGAGTCAGAAAAATAAATCCCTGCACTCATCACCTCACTGACTCATTAATTGAGTACATATCACTTTGGTTGGAAATTAAAAATAGATTTTGAAACTCCAATCACTAGAATCTAAGATGATATATGAAGCCCAACCAAAGGCTACAAATGCGAAGCACACAAGAAAAAATATTTGTACACAAAGGTCAAAAGAAGATATTTCTTAACATTAACATAAAATTGAGTGGCATCTAAAAAATTTCTTTGGAGCAGCACAAAATCCCTAAAATGAATACTCAAACCATGAGCCCTACAGGAAAAATACTGCCCTCAATATTTAGTTGTACACTGATCTAAGATGTAGTGTACTCTCACATCCCTTTTGCCTTGAACAAACAGAAGAATATTTCAAGAGAGGTAAATAATTACACTCTTTCACATAATGATAGAATATAAAAATATTTGAAAAAGTTATCATAAGACAAGACAAATCACTTGAAAGAAATAAAGGCTTGCCTTCATTAGAAAGATTTCACCCAAGAGTTAAAACGTCCAAAGAAGAAAAATTAGAAATCTAAATACAATCTAAGGTGTAGGCACAATATCTTCTGGAATAGATATTGGTGAAATCATGCTATCTCCTGACAGAGGGAAAAGACCATAAAAAATCAAATAAGGAGATCAATAGTATTCTAATATAACTAAAGTACACAAAAGATCTGCTACTTTTAAGACTGCAAAGGACTTAGGCAAAAGACAAAGTCTAACTGAAGTATGCACAACTCTTGCTACTCTAGTTTCTTAAAAAAGATAGGCGAAAGATAAATAGTCGCATAGGCAAACTTTCGCATATCCTATGAAAATGATAAAAAGTAAACATTCTTCTCTGTACAAATAAGTAAGCGGTCTATCACCTATCCTAAGAAGAAATGTTAACAATATATTTGTATAAGCATGCTCTAATATTGAAACAAGGACATAGGCGGAACTGCGCCTATTAGGCAAAAATGACAAATTGTCTCACCTCAATGAAGCTGACACACGTGTCCTCATTAAATTAAAAGACAATCAATAATCTACAAACTGCCTGAAAAGCAAACGTATAAAATATGCTTAGGCTTATAAAATATTTTAACACTAAAAGAAGCTTTTATTCGTGTACACATTCCATGGGTATGGTCTCATATATATTGATCAACTTGACCAGCCCATCTTTTGCATTTAATGCCAAGTATCCATTGGGATACTTCTGCAGGAAAAGTGTACAGCTCACGACTACATTAAATGCTTAAATAGACACTACAGACTCACGTAGTACTGAATCACAATATATATATATATATATATATATATATATATATATATATATTTCACTATGTATTTTTAAAGCATGCTCTACATATTCAAATTTCCCTCCTTATCTCACATCATATTCAAAAGTCTGCTTGGAAAGAATTGTTTAGTAATATGCAGGCTATACGATTGAGAGAAGACAGAAATTTTAGCATAGACACTAGTAAGACGTAACGTAGCTCAGAGAACCTACACTACCAAGAAGAATAAAAAACAAAGTTCAAGGTAGAAGCTAACAAGGACTCAACGGTCAGAAGATCAAGACTCAGGAGTCACAACAAATCTCCTAGGGTTGAATACCCGAGATCCGACTGTTGGATGAATTTGTGTCTAACGGGTACATCATCTTCATCCTATAAATAAGGTGAATATTGCAGGGAAGAGAATAACCAACAGATGAGAACAAGTAAGAAATAGTTGAGCACACTCTCAAAGCGCCTTCTTGCATTTCAAGTGATCTCTACATTGAGCTTCCACTAAATCCACAATGAGAAGAGCTCCATCATGTTCAAAGCTTATCTTTGAAGCTCTGTACCTTCAAGAAGCATTCGACATGAGATATTGTATTGTAACGATATTCTTATTCCCCTCTTTCCTTATTTTCCATTCTACTCATTTCACTTTGTTTTGACTTGTGTCACTATCGGAAGGATAGTGGGTGTAAAGAGCATTTATTGCTCTGGATTGTCAACATCGCGAGTGACTGGTTGTTTGGTCTGCTGATATCCGTGAAATCAACTGGGTGACTAGCCCCTAGAAGGTTAGTTGGTGCGAAATCACCAGAAAAACTAAGTTACAGGGAAGTGACTGGTGGTTCCTAAGACCTAACCAAAATCAGCAAGGGAGCTGGCCCTTGAGAATCAGTTGGTGTAACCTTAGTTAGAAGGTTATTAGAATACTCCAAGTGAGTTGTAGGGGAACTGGACATAGAGAAGTGGAAGGCTGACCGAACCAGTATAAATATCTTGTCCCGTTTGGTTTACTTGCTTGTTGATACTTCTATATTTTTGCTGCCTACGTGTTTAAATTTTGACAAACTTTTTATACACTATTATATCTCAAGGCACACCTATTCACCCCCTCCAGGGTGTGCCTGGCTACTAACACATCCCCATCAGCCGTCACCCCTCACCATCTCTCACCCCTTCTTGGTCTCCTTTGATCGCATTAGCCAGGGAGGGAATGGGAAGGGGCACCACCATTATCGACCATCTCAAACTTGGAGGCAACCATCATCGTCGACCCTGCCAACAATAGCCCCATTGTGAAGGCTACTAGCATGTGATGTGGAGCATGGGCACTGTACAAATGAAGATGTGGTTATCGCTATTCGTAGTGACCCATCTAGCTTGGATCCGTTCAAGATGATCTACACCATCGAGATGAAGCTCCGGTGGGTCGACACCACCCCCTTGTTCATCCTCGTCATCCTCCACGAGTATAGCAGCACTATCATATGGTCTTGGCTCATCATATCCTCCATGATAGGGCACTATCGGTAGTCGTCAACACTGCGGGATCACTCTTCATCATCTCTGTGATGTAGGATGTCATGCCCCGACGTGGAAGTTTTGGGTGCGACAGTTATAATAGAACTTTCAGAGCCGTAACATAATGACATCCATCCATCCAAACAAAATAAAGCACTGAGATTTCACAAGATTAATGGCATAGTCAATTTTTATTAATAATCAACTCCAAAGTTACAAAAGACTCAAGATTAACTTCTTCCAATAGCTCATAACTTGATTACAAATCTACAAAGACTCCATTACAACGACTCAAAATTTCTAGACTTAATTAAAATAAAAGACATCGGGTTGGCAGCTCTCTTCACTCTTGGCCCACCCCATTAGTTTGACTTTTTTATCTGAACTACCTGAAAAACATTAAAACACAAAGTGAGCGAAAGCTCAGTAGGAATTATATCTCTTCTACGAGACAGAATTTAAGTGATTAACATTTAAATAGTGGAAATGATGACATGAATTCCTACGTAAACCAAAATGATCGAATCATGCTGTGAATACAAGAATTTACTAAGTTCAAGGTAATAAGATAAATGAAATTAGAAGCTCAAGATAAGGGAGAACATTCAAAGATATGATAATTTACAGATGAACGATATTCAAAGAACATTTCCAAGATTTGGCCATGCATTCACATGAATACCCTTTCGGGCTGGTACAATAACCATTTAACAAGCAATCACTTAACATTCGAATTTTCCAGATCAATCTTGCATTTCATTTCGGTGCAATACTATACCATAGGTCATTTATCTCCCGTGACTATGAGTAATTCGAGCACTCCTCCAAGACCAAACAAGGCTCGTATATGCATAGGCATTGGGGTCATTGGACCAAAGTCCCATTCAATAATTTTCAGATAATTATATCATTTGGTTATGTCCAAAAAAGTTCCAATAATCAAGTTTATGTAACCAAGGTACAAAATTTTGGTAGGAAGTATGAATTCAATGAAGGAATTTCAATGGATATTCAAGCATGTATATAGAGACCTTAGTCTCCTTTCAAGAATAGAGATGCAAATGGTCTTGTTCCATTAAATTGGACTTATAGAAGCGTGACTTAACTCGGTCATAATAGAATACGAATTTTAGAAACCTAGGTTAAATGCGGTCTTTACAGACACCACGATCTCCAAATCGCAGTCTAACTGATAGCTGTGATCAGAAGACAGTCAATCAAGGCTAGAAGATGCATTCAAGCTGAGCGTGGTCTAGGTAGGAACCACGACTATAAGGATGCGGTCAGGGTGGCGGATGCAATCAGAATAGGGGGTTTCACATGAACGTGGTCTCTGGGTTGGCCGCATTCAAGACAGGTTGACAGAACTTGGACAGAACCATGTTATGCAATTCCAAAGGCCACTTGAACCCCGTCTTATACTAGTAGGATGAGATTCTAAGGGTTTTCAATGTTTTTGGGATACAACTTGCTAAGTGTCCATGTGGGAATCCATAGCTCACCAAGACTTACAGAGGCCTCAGTGAAGAAGTTCCACATGGACAAAGGAGTACTCATCGGAGGGTCCTACCGTTCACCAAGAATTGGGTTTGTGCATGAATCAAAAAGTAGTAGTAGCGATAAATCAATGCTATCGGAGTGACACGATCTTCAAATAGAAACAATCTATATAACATGATCTATTCATCAACCCACTGATCAAAATCACCAAGCTAAACATGTTGATGTGCCGTAATAAAGCTATAAAATAATTTCAACACGTTACTGGGTTAACTCTACTCTTTTAACATGCTGGAAGACATGGATATAAGAATAGTTCATGAGATCAAAGAGAGACATGGATCATAGAAAGAAAACTTAAGAGATTTGATTTTCTTCCATGATTTACCTAATCATATAGTTGGTTCAGATAACACACTGAAATAAAATCATGCTTTAGACACTACTTTACCAAAATAACAAGTTGGAACACACTAGGGTTCCTGGCAATCTCGTGATAGAACGCGGTCACTACAGGTACCACGATCATAAGGACGTTGTCGGGTATAGAATCGCGATCATCACTGAAAATACAATAAGGCTAGAAATAACTTTGAAGAACGCGGTCTATCGGGGGTCCGCGTTCAGAAACACGATTACTATTAGGGCCGCCATCATAAACAAAGACTTCATTTCAGCAGAAAAGTGACATATCATGCTTAAATCTTAAAATACATGCACATAGATCATGAAAAATTAGGGAAAACATGTTTATGAGAGGCTAGACATGCGAATTAACTTATTTAGATTCACAATTTAGATTGGGCCTAAGAGAAAGCCTACCTTTTAGGTCACCCTAAGGAAGAAGAAAAAAAAATGATGAACGCCTAAGAACGCCCTAAGAAAACCTCAATCTCCTCCTCCAAGATCGCTCTTTTCCTTCAACCTCCAAGCTCTACGCACGAACTAGGGTCGTCTAGAGCGGATTTAGGGTCGGATTTATGGGGTTTAAGGCTCCCAGAGTCCTAATTAGGTCAAGGGATCGAGAGATAATCTTATCCTCAGAAACCTCCTATTCTTATCTAAAAATGGCGTCATCAGCCACCCACTAAACCCTAATTGAGCTAGGGTTTCATTGGAGAACGATCTCAACTCTATTGGCTTTGATTTAATTTTAATTTAAAGCCCATTTGTCATGGTTTTATCCCATTTAGAGTGGGGGATTTGGGTTATTCCAAATGTAGGGTTTATTATATACTTTTTAGCCCAATTGGGTCTTGGCACAAGCCCAATATTATTATCAGAATTATTGTAAATAATTTCTTATTTTCTCCAAGATTTTATTTGAGGATTTATAATATTCTTCTTAGATTATTTGGGAAAAATATCTGAGAATATATATTTATATATTTATATTTTAATCGGGTTATTATACCCTCCCTTTCTAAAATAGAATTTGGTCCCCAAATTCACATGATAATATATGGATCAAGTTCCAGACATACCTGAGAATAATTCCTTGTATTTACTCTTGATTGCCTCTTCTAACTCCCATGTAGGATCTTCTAGATCACGCCTGCTCCATTGAATATTCACCAGGCATATAGATCTATTCCTTAATTAATGAAATTTTCGATCCGGTACCTTGATAGGCTTCTTTTCATAATATAAATTTATTGTAGCACTAAGTCATCATGTCGTATTATATGAGAAGAATTATACATATACTTCTTCAATATGGATACATGAAATACATCGTGCACTCTAACCAACTGCGAGGGCAATGCTTATCTATAAGTCACTTCCCCAACTCTTTCAAGAATCTTGAGGGGACCAATAAATCTTGGACTCAATTTTCCTTTAACTCCAAATCTTTGAATACCTCTTGTTGACGAGACCTTTAGAAAAATATGATATCCTACTCAAAATTCCAAGTCTCTTCTTCTATTATCTGTATAGCTCTTTTGCCTAGATTGGGCAACCTTTAATCGATCTCAGATGATTTGAATATTTTTGTTATATCTTAAACAATATCAGGGCCTATCAGTTGCCTTCTGCCAACTTCCTCCCAACGTACATGTGATTTGCAATTCCGGCCATATAAAGCTTCAAACAGAGCCATCTGAATACTTGGTTGATAACTATTATTATAAGCAAATTCAATCAGAGGTAAGTGCTCATACCAACTACCTCCAAAATCTATCATACATGCCCTGAACATATCTTCTATAATTTGATTAGTTCTCTCAGTCTGACCATCCGTCTGAGGATGAAAAGCTGTGCTGAAATTTAATTTCCTTCTTAGAGAAGCTTGCAATCCTTTCTAGAATGTGATGTGAGTCTGGGATCTCGATTAGAAACAATAGACACTAGAATGCCATCCAATCTAACCACTTCTTTAATATACAATGTTTCTAACACATCAATGGTCCATCTACTTTTGGTGGGCAGCATATGAGCTGATTTTGTTAATATATCCACAATAACCCAAATCGCATCGAAACCACTTCGGGTCCTTGATAGTCCCATGATGAAATCCATGCCAATACTTTCCCATTTCCACTTGAGTATATCTAGAGGTTTTAGTTTATTGGCAGGCTTGAGATGTTCTGCTTTGACTCGTTAACAAGTTAAACAGTGACTGACATATTCTGCAACCTCTCTCTTCATGTTTGGCCACCAATAAGTCTTCTTCAAATCTTGGTACATCTTGGTAGCTCCTAGATGGATTGTATACTTGGTCTTATGTGCTTCCTCCATGAGTTTCTTCTTGATGCCATCATGATCAAATACACATGTCCTCCCTTAAAATAATATTCTTCCATCATCTACCATACGGAAATCCAGTCTCTTGTTTAACCTTACTTTGACTTCTACCAAAAAAGGGTCATCATATTGAAGTTCCTTGATCTTTGTCAACATACTGGGTTGCACACTAATGTTGGCAATCAACATGTGATCTCCCTTTTCTTCCACATCTAAGTTTAATTCAGCAAATTGCTCCAATAAGATCCATTCCTTAAGCATCATACAAGATAGCGAAGCCATGGGCTTTCGATTAAGAGCATCAGCTACCATATTTCCTTTCCCAGGGTGATATTGAATAGAGAAATCAAAATCTTTTAGATATTCAAGCCATCTTTTCTGCCTCATGTTTAGCTCTTTTTGTGAGAATAGATATTTCAAACTTTTATGATCAGTATAAACATTAAATTGCTCACCATACAAATAATGCCTCCAAATCTTGAGGGTGAAAATAACAACTGCTAACTCCAGATCATGGACCGGTGTTGTACACAATTTTATCCTAGAAAATAACCTAGGTTTAAAGGTGTGGGACCACTCCCGAACACCTTGTGGGTGCTATTTATCTAGAGTCTCTACAACACCCCGGGCCCGATCATGGATCTAAATAGGCTTGCCGTGGCTTATGACAACTCCAACAACAAGCGGGGACCATCCCTGACCACCTAGCATGCGGCACTGGCCCACCTACAACTTAGCCACTCGGGCAAACCCGGGGGATCCCAACAATACGTTGTGCCATGCGGTACCCAGTAATGAGGCTCGGGACCACTCGAATATGCCTCTTAAAGGCGCTCTATTTCCAGCCATCCTACATTAATGTGGAGTTGACCGTAGGCCCTGGACTACTTGCCACACCCTGCAATGACTCCACATAAAGCGGGGATCACCCCCGACCTCTCGGTAAGCAGCATTGGCCCACCCACAACCAAGTCACTTAGGCTAACCTGGGAACTCGCAACAGCATGCCATGGTGTGTGGCACTCAGCCGTGAGATCGAGGATCACCCTCAAAACGCCTCCTTCCAGCCATCCAATGCTAGTAGACTCGGTCGCCCACCCAAGTTTGGTCCCCGGGGGTCATTAGCCAACTCATATGGCCCCGTAAATAAAAGTCAGAAATTATCTCGAACACCTTGCAGGCGCTTATATTTCCAGCCATTTTACCACGATCCGGGGCCAACCTATGGCTCGGGGATGCTTGCCATGATATGCTGCAACACTACAAAGGAGGGGGACTACCCTCAACTCCCAGATGCGCGACGATGAGCCGCCTTATTTATAGCCATCGGGCCAACCCGAGGCTACATACCAGCTTGTCGTGTTGCACGACATGCCCTCATTAAGGTCGGGCTCCCACGCCAACAATACCTTCCCTCTCGCTGTTCGGATACTAGCCACGTCATACGACGCATTGACAGGGTTGGGGAATTACCTCAAACACCTTGAAGGTGACCACCTTCGACCCCACCTTGAAGCTCGTGTCAAGGTACAAACTATGGGGCATGTGATCCAGTCATCTACCAGGAAACAAAAAAGGGGAAAAGACAAGGGGATAAACCCCAGGGCAACCCCACAACGGCTCTTGGCCAGGGGCTCCCCCAATGCCTGGATTGCCCCGGGCCCCAGGGCGCGCTCTCCAAACCCCTTCCAGCATGCTACCCAGTTTAATCCCAGTTTGAGAAGGTTCAACTCACCACGAGGAGCATCCAAGGATCATCCGAGATGAAGCACGTAGTGTGAGGAGCAGGCTTAAGTAACCCAGCCAACCAGTGCCTTCCAGGTGTCCAAACCAGTCCAAACCAGCCTTCCAAGTGTCAAACCAGTCCAAAACTAGCACACGTGGCATCTCAAGAGGGGCCTAGGGGGTTTTAATACCTTTCCCCTCCTTCTCTCTCTGTCAGCCCCACATAAACTCCCCTGGGGGGAGGTTTACATGGGCTAGTTACCCAGTCCACCTAAACCATGGCAAACATAAAAAAAAAGAACAAGAAAAAGAAAAAGAAAAAGAAAGAAACAAAAAAATAGAAGAAGGTAGCGGGTTTAGGCGGACCAACTACCTGGTTCAACTAAACCAAGGCGAGGCCCACTGCGCCCTCTCCTCTCTCCTCTCTCCTAGCTAGCCTGCCTAAACCCCCACCTCACCTAAACCCAGGTGGGGCCCTCCGTACCCTCTCCTCTCTCCTAGCTAGCCTGCCTAAACCCCCACCTCAACCTTACCCCCTTATACCTGGGCCTACCTCAACCTTCTCTCTCCTAAACTTCCCTACCTAAACTGTAAAACAAAAGAAAAAATAAAAAATTGCTTGACCTAACCCTAGCCCGCCTAAACCCAGAGGTTTAGGCATACCAGCACCACGGTGCACCTAAACCCCTTGAGTTAGGTAGACCAACCACCTTCCCCGCCTAAACCTCCCAGCTCTCTCTCTACCCTTTACGCAAGGCACTCCAACCCCTTTCTACCCCCTTTACGTGGGTCACCTAGCCCTCTATCCCAGCCTCACACCCCCTAACCCCTGAAGCCTATAAAACCCCCTAGAAGGCCAAGGGTCAAGGAATGAATTGAGTACTCAACTCAACTATCAAGGCACTAGACCAACACAAGCAACACAAGGTGTGGAGCATAACCTGGCATGGTTGTTCATGTGTTGTTCAGTTAAATACACGTCTAGGGTATGTCACATCAACACCCCTCACATGACGTCTAGCCAATTTACATAAGCCTCTCCTGTTGTGTATGGAGAGCCATGGTAATGGCAGAAACACCCGTATACTGGGTTTGCCTGCGTATGGTGTGTCATGGTAACGACATTTACATCCTCATGCCGGAGCCACCAGCATAATAGGACCGCTCATCAACTGCTCTTTCTGAGCCGATGACCGACTGTCCCACCCTCTGACTGTGCTTGCATGATATATCTCTTACATGCGGGTATGATGTTTGGACCTGAATTGGCGCTTGACCACTCTTCCCAAGCCGCGCTCGGTCTATACTTCGCTAGTCAGCATCAAGACCCCTGTGTCTAGTCCACCATGACCGCTCCACAACATCTGTAGTCCCTCAGGGAACCCTCTATAAAACAACGAAAAACCTACTCCATCATGTAATGACCTAGGAACCTATCCTTAAGACGAAATTGTCCTATGGGTTGCCTCCAGTGTACTTGGGCCTTTATTGCCCCTCTGTAATGCCTTTTATGGCATCCTATAATGAAGTGTACTTGGAAAAACACACCCTTTTAGTGCACTCTTAGGCCTCGCCTGCCAGCTCCCTATCTTGCCCAGCACTTGAGCCAATACTTGCTTGCTCCTTGTTGAGCCAGTGTCATCCGCTCATTCTTTCGGGCCAGTACCTACCTGCTCCTTGCTGAGCCAGTATCCACAGCCCATGTCTCGCCCAGCCAATCCAGAAACCAGTGTCTCTAACCCAGTTTGCTGGGCTCAATGGTTGCAATCTGGCGATACCGCAAACTATGCCCTCTCAACGTTACGGCTTCCAGGGTATCCCGTTCCTCTTTTAGAAGTAGAAACAAAGGTGTTCGGATTCAATCCGATGTAAAACAAACACCGATTACTTACGATTGGTGGGAAAAGACGTATGTAGATAATAAAAGTGCACCCCGAATAAGACAAGAAAAACAAGTATAAGCAAGTAATATGAAAGGAATCATGCAATATAAAGAAGGGGAGGGGCGATGAATAGATGAAGAACATACCGTGATCACCGCCAAAGAATAACAACATAAAAGATGGAAATAACTGAGTAACTTTGCTATGTACCTTGGAAATTTGAAGAAACAGCCAGAATAGCCGTACGGCTACTGGCTCAGAACGAGGTCAATGCCTCAACTGCGACTTGAAGAATGCAGTCACCTCAACCACCGCGTTCAAGATGAAGTGCGGAAACTTGTGGTTTCAACTCCTCCTCACCTTCCAGCCGACCAGAAAGCAAGGGCCGCACATCCACGCTTGCCTAATCCTGTGAAACAAAGTGAAACAAAGATAAAAACCCATTAGAAACATGATATGTGTAGCATCTATCCCACATGAAGCATAAGCATGAAAAGAGGGGAAGAGAACGCACCGGGGAGGATGGGGTTTTAACCCCTGTGGAAGGGAACAAAGGTAGGTGTGTGTGTAGTGTGTGTATGATGAGAAAACGTAGTAAAGAATAGTGATAGAAAATGTGCATGCATGCATATGATGATAGAGAGAATAGAGAGATGAAGAAGAGACTAGGACCCTTAGAAGAAGAAAGAAAAGAACATGGCACTTCCCTGGTGATTGGGGGTTGAAGAAGTAAGTTGGCAACGTAGCATAGCTTCACCCCAGGTCAGAAAATGCCCTCCCTCCATGAGCTCTTGGCCATGGGGAGGTATTTATAGGCCTTAGGAACCCTAGGTCGGAGTTGGAGGATAATTCCTAAAAGGATGAGATTTTGGGTGATAGATCCACAAGATATTGATGAGATAAGGTCCCTAGAAGGGTTAGGAACCAATCTGGCACGAAATCCTCGGGGTAGAAAGCTCAAACTAGGACTCTAGGGTGTCCTCGATCGGAGAAGATAGAGTTGGGTCAGAGCACGACTCTCACGGAGAACGCGGTCAGTCGGGTGACCGCGACCAGAGATGAACGCGATCGTGCGATTGACCGCAACCATGAAAATAGGCCAGAAAATGATAATTCATGGGAAAAAAAGGCCTTCAGGGCATAATGGGCTGGAAAATGAACAAAATGGGCTTGAAATATGGTCAAGGAGGACACCAAAACAATGGATAATTCGGGATGTCATAAAAGATGAATAAGAGGAAGGCTCGACTTGTAAGCTAAAAATGGGTGTCAATAGATGCCCCTCCTTGATGTCCACTTTGGAAGGGAGCGAGCAGAAGCGAAACGGAAGCGAAATGGAATGGAGATGAAGCGATAGCGAAAGTGGCATAAAATGGAGATGGAGCGGAGATGAAGCGGAACGAACTAAAAAACGGGCATTAAGGCAAAATATATCGGTCATAATCAACAAGAGATATGAATTCTCCCGAAAATGCCAAACTAATCACAAGGTATAGCTGATGCAGATGACATATGTCTGGAGAACTAACTAACTAAGGAGAAAGAAAAACACGATCGACCTCATTAGTGGGCTTCTCACAACCAACGAGGGGATCAAAAGAGCAAGAGCTGAAAAGCTAAAAAGAAGATTGATATTGAGATAAAAATCTAGATAAGAATCATGCTGGCCAACTAAACCACGCGAATAAACCAGAAGAGACATTCAAATTCGGAGTGGAATGAGGATATCTTATTCAAGAGAATTAAGCGCAATTAGTCATTGCTAAGGAGAAATCTTGAAGAATCACTAGGCATGAATGCTCAAAATGACATGATGCATGTTGGGCTAAAAGAAAGAAATCATCAAAATAAATGTAAAGAAAGAGAAAATAGAAAATACTCAAGGATAATATTGCAAGACTGAATAAGCTTGGGTCAAAAGCCTTCTTACAACCACGGCGTGCTAGATAGAGTCCATCGTTCCCCACCTGATTCAACATAGCGGCCTATCCAATGATTAATCGATGTTGGATCTCTAGTTTTGATGATGACACACTATGAATCTTGATGTAATTATCTGAACACTAAGTCTTAAATTTGTTGAACAGGTGTCGAACATGTATCATATTCACTTGACAAGAAATGGTACTACTGTAGATAGGTTGAAGCATCAAGTGATGCATAGATGCAGCATAACATATCCAAGTACCATCACAAAACTACAGGTCGATGCAATAGTGTTGTGCATCGACGCAGTCATGCACACAGAAGCTACTTCCAGAAGCATGTCTTCAACTTGTCTTCATTGGTGCACCGACACATCAGAATAGTGCATCGACACACCAAGCTTCAGTGAACAACTAAAGCGTCAACGCACCAGAGTAGTGCATCGACGCACCAAGCCCATGATCTGCATTTGAACGTTGCTACGTCGAGGCATCATGGAACTGCATCGACACACCAAGTGTCTTCGAGAAGCCATGGGTCTAAAAGCTCTTCATTCTCACTGCATCGATGCATCAAGTAGCTGCATCGACGTAGCTTCACTCCATTCTTCACAACGAGACAACCCGAGTGGATCACGTGCTAGCGACCTCAAGCCAGTTGGCGTGCAACCCAATCCACGTGGCTGAATTCTGGAGGGATTAAGTTGTCAGAATATTCTCTTGCCACCTGGACCAATGGAGTAATTCGTCTACAGGTCAATTTTTAAGTGGAGAACAATTTTTCTGCTATATATATATATATATATATATATATATATATATATATATATATATAAGAGGTCATCTTCTTCCGAAGAACGAGGGTTGCTGAAAAAGGCTTTTGTGAAGAGAAAGAAAGGGAAGGGGCCACGGAAGAAAGCCAGTCAGAGTGATTTGAGAAGAAAAGAGTGCAATAGCTATTCTAAGAGATTGAGAGAAAAATCTGTGAGGAGAAAAAGAAAAAGAGAAAGAGAGAGCTTAGTTTGAGAGCCCGATTCGTGAACGCAGCTATAGAGTGCAGTCAGGAGATTTATTTGAAGATCTGTCCAGTCCATCGGTTCATGGATCAAATCTAGAACAATCTTTCTCTTTTGGAGCTATATTTCGATTGTTTTTGTTTGTATTTTTTGCTTTGTTACACTTTTACACAATGCTATTTCTGATACCCTGTTTAGGGGTCGGGTTCCTTCTGAGCATTCAGAAGAAGGGAGAAGTGCCTTCTCCGGGTTCCATCTGAGATTTCAGAGGAAGAGAGGATTGCTCCTCTGGGTTGTGAGCAACTGTTGTTGTTCACGGGTTCCTTCTGTGTCCACAGAAGAAGGGAGAATTTGCTTCTCCGGTCACTACCAGTGGTAGTGGTTCTGATCTCGCTTGGTGTGAGATCAGGTTGAGGGATTTGTCTCCCTCAGGTTCAAGCTGTGCCGTCAGCGGTTGTTGCAGACTGAGTTTGCGTCTTGCATCTGCAAGGGAAGCCTCACTCGGGTTTGAGTGAGGGGTGGACGTAGATCTGCTTGTGGCAGATCGAACCACCTAAAAATCCTGTCCACTGTTGTTTGATTGTGGGCATACTCCTTATCTTCTTCACAGGTTGGCATGTGAATTGTTTCATCACTTCATTCTTACAGTGCTTAACCTTGCATATGCTAAGTGTTTGATATATGATCTACACGAACTAGTATATGTCGCTAAGTGCTCGATATTGTATGTGTGAGAATCGCTGTGTGCTTCGTCTAAACTGGCATGTTGCTATTAAGAGCCTGCTAGTTGTTTGATGTATTATGAGCAGTGCAAACTACGAGATGATTTCTTGTCCAGACTAACTTGAGAGGTAAGATGTCCTTGTTTACTATTTCGCATCAATTGATCATCAGTAGACTACTTAGTCTACAATGTTAGCTTCCGTCGAATTTGAATTGTGTGTGAATTTTATTTGAGCGAAAAGTTTTTAAGAGGGATCTTTTCATCCCCCCCTTCTAGATCCCGACTTTGCACCTAACAATTGATATCAGAGTGGGTCTCTGATTGATCAGATCCAGCGATCTGTAGAGTAGATCCTGCTTATCTGGTGCATTTCCTGTCATAGACTGCTGTTTTAATTGTCCGAGTCTCAATGGCTCATCTACCGCTGTTTGATGGTTCTGATTTCGCTAAGTGGTTAGGAAGTGTGTGCACATCGGTAAACGCAGTTAATCCAAACCTATGGAACATTATTTCCAAAGGTCCACACAAACTGCCAAAAGATATGTCCAAATGGACGGACAGTCATAGGATGAAGAATGATGAAAGTCTCAGAACTCTAAATATGTTGAAAAATGCTATTGATCATAACATATTTCCATTTATTTTTGATTGCAGATCTGCTAAAGAGATATTGGATAAATTGAAGGTAGTCCATAGGAAAAATGAGGACAGGTGTTTGGTGGGAAATGGGAGCGATCACAGCAGTGATCAGAATGAGGATGACAGTCAAGTAAATCCTTTCGAGAACTTCTCTCTAGACGATTGGGAGATTGCTTAGGGTGAAGTGTTAGAGATGAATGATAAGTTACGAAAACAAAATAAATCTCTGAAAAAAAACTACATGATGCTAATGACTTTAGTTCTGAACATGAAAATGTTATTCTAAAGACTGAAAATGATTGTCTTAGAAAATAGCTGAAAATTTTTGATATGGTTAGTTCAGAACTAAATAAATTGAGGTCTGAAAATGAAGCTCTCAGAAAAGACATTGAAGAAAATAAGAAACTCAAGAAGGAAATTGAAAAATCATGCTCTAATAAATTTGCTTGCAGTGATTGTTCTTTTATAAGAGAATTGAATGCACATCTTTATTCGGATCTTCAATGTAAGGAAAAGCTTGTTGCATCCGTAAGAGAAGAAAATGAAAACTTGCTAGCTAGGATATTGCAACTTGAACAAATTGAGGAAGGTCTAAATGAAAAATTTGTTGAGGAAACTGAGAAGCTTAAACTAGAAACTGAAAAGCTTAAACAACTGAACTCAGCCATATCAGAAAGACACCTTGCTCTAGAAAAAGGAAAACATGGCTGCTTAGATGAGACTGAAAAACTGAACACTCTGCAAGATGAAATAGAAAGTCTCAAAACAGTTAATCAATTGTTACATGAGAAAGTGATCAGCAGTGAGGAAGAAATGGCGAGCTATGAGCTCAGTGTCTCAGCCCTCCAACAAGAGATAAATGATCTTAATAACTCCCTGTCAAAATTTGTTGAGGGAAAGGAAAATTTGGACAAACTTCTAGGAAGTAAAGTCAATTTCTAAAGAGAAGGTTTGGGTTACAGCCCAGAAAATAAAAAGAACTTTGAAAACAAGCTTCACACTTCATTTGTGTGCAGCTCTGGGATAGCTAGTGCTTCTAACTCATCAATCTTCCAATTCACTGCTCAAAAGAAACCAAAGCAAGTAGTCAGTGAAAAATCTGCAAAACAAATTGAAAAGTTGAAAAAGAATGAAAATTTGGAGAAAAAGTCTAAAAACATTCCTGCTGCCACTATGCATGTTGCACACAAGTCTAATTCACACACACACCTGCACATGCAAAGAAAAATTCATGTCATTATTATGGAAAAATTGGTCATTTGATGCATGACTGTAGGGTGATGAGAAAAGATGAACAAAATGTTGGTAGGATACATGTTAGAAATTTGCATGCTAGGAAATTTCCCAATGTTCAGAAAAGGAGCATTGAATGCTTTCATTGTGATAAATCTGGTCATATAGCTGTACATTGTTGGTTTGCTAAGGGAAGAAAGAAATCTCATTCTGAACATGCTAAATTCCATGTAAACCAACATGCTTTTGATAAAAATAAATTTGACTCAAAAAGCAAACCTCTTGTATGCTTTAACTATGGGAAGCTAGGCCACAAAGCTTCAGAATGTTGGCTGGCCATTGGTAAGAAAAATACTAGAGTTGAAAATAAAAACTTCCATGTTCAATTCCATAATAAGAATGTGAAACCGGTTGTGAGTTGCCATCACTGTGGCAAGACTAGACATGTCATGAAAGAATGTTGGCATGTTAAAGGAAATAAAAATTTCACCATCAATAAACAGAAGTTAAATTTTCCCATGCACAAGAAAAACACCATGCCTTCTGTTTATTGTCATTACTATAGCAAGTTTGGGCATACAATGGATGACTGTCATTTGTTGCAATTTGATGATTTTCATGCCCTGAAATCATTGAGAACTCCAACTAGAGGAGCTGCTAACCCACAAGGACCCCAGAGAACTTGGGTACCCTTGAATAGAAAATGAGACTCTATTTTTTCAGGTGTGCCTTGGAGCAAGGAAATAAAAGGGGGTTCAGAAATAAGCAAGGCACCCTAGTTTGACAAACCCCATTTCCACATCTTACTATTTCAATCAATTAAATTTCAGTAATTTCCTTCTATTGTGTTCACTGTTCTAGTTGATGCTCCTGAATGAACTATGAAATGTCATCGCATACTCATGTTTAAAATTGAAAATCTACTACACATGGTTTGTTTGGCATTGCTATGATTTATTTGAAATTCATTGCTCATACAAAACTGAATTGCATTGATTGCTGCATCTTCATGCATGACCCTATGATATATGAAATGGTACATTGGGAGAAGGGCAGATCACTTCTGTCTGGAAACCCACACCATATATGAGGTGGTCTTAAGACCTTCGTACTTTTCCAAGTACCATGGGTCAACCTTGCATATAGAGTAGCTTAGATTTTCATGAGCATAGTTCTGCATGTTGGTATGAACTACTGAGGAAGTCTGTTCATTGAGTAAGGGGGAGTCCAGTATGCTGATATGAACTGTTGAGTAAATATGATTCTTTGAGTAAGGGGGAGTTTGGAATGATTCGAAATAGTGAGGAAAGTTAGTGAACTCTTGGAGTTGAAGAGCTGTGTCATATTCCATTGAAGACCTCAAATCCTTTTCAATCTGGTTTGGTCAGTTAGCTTGATAGGTCGATGCACTGGTTTACTGCCTCGACGCAGTAGTTAAGGATTCTCAAAACCAGTTGTTATCTAGCTACGTGAGGTCGATGCATCAAGTAATGAAAGTCAAAGCAGCAAATCTGTGAGCTATCTATCTGGACTGATGCTACTCTTATGCCTCGTTGCAGTCATCCCTTGTGTCGAGTCTATCACACATGGTTCATCTCACTTCATTGTTGGTATCACTCACTACTTCCGACTCATGTTCAGACTCCTAAGTCCTTTGTGTTACTTACTCTCTAACTTGTACCTTCATTCGTTAAACTCATTGTGCATGAAAAGGGATAGCTTACGATTCTTTGAATCCACCAATATTTACTGATTTAAGGGAAACCACTTCAATCATTCTTCCTTCAAGAGAACCCTTGGTCAAGGCTGATCAATCTCTTACGTTATCGTGGTTTATTGCTTATAGTCATTAAATCTAAGCTCATCTGTCCAGAACTGATCTCTCGTGCATATATAATGGGTTAAAAATAGACTGAAAAAGACTCTGCCTTAACTATCTCTGGAACTTTGAAAATTGTGTGTAAGTAAACACCTTTGGTAAAAGAATTTTCTGCACATATTGACTATAAATACTTTTAAGATAAATCTGAAAGGTTCAGGAAATATGCCATAATTAAAAAAAAATTTACATATGTGTGGCAGAGCAATGGCATGACCTTCGGAGAAACTGGATCTCTGCATCAATGAAATGCTATAGATCATGTCATGATGAAGATTGCTAACTCTGTTCAAGAGAAGCATGAAGGTTAGTCACACTGAGTAACCAGGGACTCTGACGTCTAATCAACGTGAATCCTTGAGTCAAAAAGTGTTGACTATGCTAGATTGCTCTATTTGAAATTTTAAAAAAAATGGTTGACTCTTGATTTTGTCTGAACTCTTAATGTGTTTATTTTCAATATATGTTAGAAACTCTTCCAGAGTTGTGAGCTGAAAATTATGAGTAATTGTGAAAGAAATAGGCGGGCATGTTTCTTAAGATGAATATTTTTCATCTATTGCATATGCATAAAGGGTGAGTCTAGAGTGGTTGTGTCTTATGATTTAATCGTATAAGCCCTAAAGCATTGCACTTTGTAAGAGTTTTCAAAGTCATCTCTAAAGGAAGGGTAATTTGGTAATTATCCCTAGAAGTTGGTAAATATATTGGATTCACTACCGTGAGCTATCTTTTACCCTTCTTCAACTTCATCTTCTTCGTTTTTCTCCATCACATCGTATTTCTCTGAAAAACCCCAAGTCTGAGCATCTCCGTCCTCTCTCGACGCACCAGTAGATTTTCTCCATCTCCTCGTCGCAAGGAACTAGTCAAAAACACTCCATTCCTATTTTGCTCGTCTCTACCCTATCTCCTCGAATACCCTTCTCCTGCTTCTCTTCTGCGAAAATGTCTCCGCCTTCCACAAGGAGCAAGGGAAAGCAGTCAGCTATAGAAAAACGGCCAGCAGGTGATGTATCCGCAACCAAGGAGCCTCGGTCCAAGCGTATTCATGACAAGGACGCGTTAGACAGCAGTTCATAGCTGCCGTAGTCCAATGGGTCAACAAAAAGGAAAGAACGAGCATCTGAGTCTTCCAGGCGAAAAGATAAAGGTTCCTCAGAAAGTCAGGAAAGCCAACCCTATTAGACAAGAGAAAGATTTTGCTGAAGCAGATTCAGGTGATTCAGTAAGAATTCTGTTTCCAAGATACATTGACACACATGACCACAAACTGCTTGAAAGTTTTCCTGAGTTAATGGAAATGATTGTATTTCAAGGATGGAAAAAGTTTGTCAGCAAGTATAGAATTTACTATCCTAGGCTGGTGACTAAATTTTATGAAAATTTGAGACATGATGCCAGCATTCCCAAGTTGTGGACTCACGTTAACGGAATCGAAATAGAACTCAACAAGCATCTTCTGCACAAATCACTAAGAATCCCAGTGGGTGGAGTTGAAGAAACCAAGTTTGATTATAATGCACATGAAGTCTATTCTATAATGACAGATTTACCCAGCAACCCTCAAGACATCAAACAGACATACCTCACAAGTTTGATCACCAACAAGTTTCCACCCCTACAGAGGTTATTACACCATATTTTTACAACCATTATAACTCCTCAGGGTGGTGGTCGAGATAGACTGACAGAAACCCAAAGATTCCTTTTCTACTATATGTTCAAGAACATTAAGGTCTACTTACCTGACCTGATGATTCAGATAATTGGGTTTTACAAAAATGTTGGCAGACACCTTCCTTATGTAGCTCAACTGACAGCAGTCTTTAAAAGGAAAAAGATTCCTTTGGAGAATGAGAAATACAACGAAATCCCTATGTCTAATGTCTACACAATGGACCTTATTGAGAAATTCATGAGATTTAAAATGGTAGAGGGCAAAATACAAAGACAATTATCTAGGGATTATCCACCTCAAGTAATTGAACCTGTAGAACAAGCTGAGTAGCAACCTGAACAACAGCAAGAGGCACCATCTCCAGTAGCTCCTGAAGTGCAAGAAAGAGTTGAGATTCAAAGAGCACTACAAATCAGGGCGAGAACTCCACCTCCTGAATGGCAAGAGTAGAACACTCTTCCTGAGGTCCAAGAGATAGCAACTCATCCACATCCACATACATCTCAAGCCTCCACCTCTACTGCACAAGAGACTGGTACTCTTTATCGATTTATGTCTGCACAATTTGGGCTAGTTCTTTCTGCCATAAAAGAACCGTCCAATTACTTTGAGCAACAGATGATTCAATTGAAAATGGAAGTCAATAGCAGATTGGCTGATATTCAGAGAGACAAAACACAATCTTACAAAAATTTCAACTGATTAGTACGAGACATTCAAGGAGTCCTTACAGTTGCTGGAAATCAAATTGGGAGGATGAGTGATAGCTTCAATAGTCACGATGAAAAATTGACCACTATTGTAGAGTATTTCAGTGACACCAAGTCACACCATGAGCGTCTAAGAAGATATTATGCACAGATCATAGATAAATTGCAGATGATCCGGATGATATAAAATATATGGTCAATGTGTTCAAAGATCACTACCCACAGCCAAGAAGACGGATGGTACCCTGTGGCAGATCCGGCATCATCCTCTCAGGTCCCCATTCATGCATCTCAGCATGATGCACAGCTCACTCATATTGCTAACATGATCCGCACCCAAACGACTGTGCTTAGTGCCAAGATGGATCTTTTTCATGAGGCTCTCCTTGAGAGACATTTCTCCATTGGCCGCAACCTTCGATCAGTAGCTCAGAGAATCAATCAGAATGCTGTGGAATTAAGGGAAGCACTTCAGAATACTGAGCTTATTCCTCGTCCTCCTACAACCAAAGAAGCTGCCACTCAAACAGAGAATCCTTAGTGTTTCAACACTATGTCAGACCCCCTAAGTTTTTTTTGATGTCAAAGGGGGAGAGAAAGAGAGGTTCAGAGGGAGAGAAAGAGAAGTCAGCTAGTCAGCTCAGAGAAAGATAAAGAAGATGTGAAAGTTTTTCTGTCAGATGAGAAAGTTTGTGAGACAAAAATGAGAATCATGTAGTCATGCATAGTCATGCATATGTATATACGATTTTCATTTGTCTTTGTGTTAATTGAACATTGTGAACGTTGTTCAAACTATTTTTGGCTATTCATCAATGAATGAAAATGGTTGTTCATTTTATATGGTTGTTCATTTTATGGTTGAAATGTGAATGAAATTTTCATAACCTACAAACTGTTCTAATGGCTCATAGTTGCTATCATCAAAAAGGGAGAGATTGTTGGATCTCTGGTTTTGATGATGACACACTATGAATATTGATGTAATTATATGAACACTACGTCTTAATTTGTTGAACATGTATTGAACATGTATCATATTCACTTGACAAGAAATGGTACGACTGTAGACAGGTCGAAGCATCAAGTGATGCATCGACGCAGCATAACATATCCAAGTACCATCACAAAACTACAGGTCGAAGCAACAATGTTGTGCATCGACGTAGTCATGCACACAGAAGCTACTTCCAGAAGCTTGTCTTCAACTTGTCTTCATTGGTGCACTGATGCATCAGAATAGTGCATCGACGCACCAAGCTTCAGTGAACAACTAAAGCATTGACGCACCAGAGTAGTGCATCGACGCACCAAGCCCAGGATCTGCATTTGAATGCTGCTACGTCGAAGCATCATGGAACTGCATCAATGCACCAAGTGTCTTCGAGAAACCATGGGTCTAAAAGCTCTTCATTCTCACTGCATCGATGCATCAAGTAGCTGCATCGACACAGCTTCACTCTATTGGGTTCGTTGTGCTCCCTCTTGGTTTTGGTTTTGATGATAACAAAATATTGTGTGTTTGTGAGGAAGAACTTTATGCATGCTTGCATATGTTTTTGTGCTTGCATATGTTTGAAGCTTGGTATAAGATGGCCAATTGGAATACACACCTTGTTTATATTCATTGCTCTAGGTTCTTGATGTTAGGTGTGTTACACGTCCTTTGATAAGGTTTTTATGCATATCTTTTCATGGGCTTTTAAGTGTGATAAATGAATTTCCATGCTTGTTCTTCATAAGGCTTTTCTAGCCAATGTTATGAACTCCTTGTGTATATCTTGGTGGAAGATGGAAATTCAATTGAATGTGTTCATGCACTATTTGCATAGTGCTTTTGAGCTCAAATCATGTGTAAGAAATTCACTGTGCTACCTTGATGTACATATGTTGATTATCATGCAAATCAATTGACTCAATGTGTTTTTAAGACTTAAAATGTGTTTAAGAGTCCATGTTGATCATGTGGGTTCGACTCTTGGTGAATGGATTGATCTCATGCATATCTCTCATGAAGTTATGATTTTCCATCATGTTTTGTCAATTCATGTGAAAGTGGTTTCCTAATGCCCATTTGTTATGTGGATGCATGGTGAAAACATTTCAATGCTTTGGTTGAGAAAACTTGAGTTCACGTGCATATTTCTTAAGAGGTATTGAGCTTGCATTTCTCTTAATCAAACTTTAATGAGAACCATTCCAAATTTGATGAAATTGGGTTGAAGTGTTTTTACATCAGCTTTGATGCATGGTATATTTGGTTTAATCTTTGGTTAGGAAAACCGGGGTTAGATTGTGCCTTCTTGCATCATCTTCATGGTGTTTGATTTTCATGCAAACCAATTGGATCAACTTGTTTTTCAATCATAGAAATTCATGCATGGATGTTTGATATCATTAGGTTGCATATTTAGATCATTGGGATCTCATTAAATATCATTTTCTAATGTCCCAAGGTGAATGGGTCGACCCCCCCACTGTCTAGGTCGACCCCTGGGCTGAAAATAGCCCAACTAGCATTATGGCTGCAAGTGGGTTGACTCCATCTAAGAATGGGTCGACCCCTGCAACTTCTGCTGCCCAGACAGCATGCTGGACTGCAAGTGGGTTGACCCACTTGCTAGATGGGTCGACCCATCTGGTTTCGTAGCTCCGCGCGACTTTTCCATGGGCCATCAAAGCCCATCCAAATGACCTCGGATTGGGCTGAAATTTTACCCCAATACCCCTAGGTTATTGATAGACATATTAGGGTGTTTTTAACACATTTTGTGAGGGTATATGGGTCTTTTGATTTCTCTTATACATATATATATGTGACCTCCGAATTTGACAAGAAAAACCTATTGTGTTCATTGTTTTCTATCTTGTAGGGGAAGAAAAGGGAGAAAAGAAGGAGGAGCACTTCAAGGGAAGATTTGATCTACATCCATGGGTTTTTGAAGCTTGTGAAAGAAGAGAAAGAGGAGCGGAATGAAGAGAAGAACCCGGTGATGTCAAAATCGTGAGCAACGGTCGACATCGATTTGGAGATTCTAGGAGTTTGCAAAGGGGGATATTTTCTAGATCTTTATCTGTCTATCTCTGATGTTTTTCTTGAGTCATATTTCAGTTTGAACATGTCTAGCATATTTGCTTTGTTTTTCTGAATTGAGAAATCGTGTCTGTGGACCGTGTTGGGTTAGATGGACGCAGTCTATCTCCACAAAGTGTGGATCTAGAGGGGGGTGAATAGATCAACTTGCCTAATTTATAACTACTGTAAGATCTAAAGCGGAATTTAGGCAAACATCAGTTAAGCTAAACAAAGGATGCTAAACAAAAGGTCGAAAGCTAGACATGAGCATAAGCGATGCAATCAAATAATCTAAACAAGAAATTCCCATCGCACACAGATCACACAAAAACACAAACACACTGCACATACAATTTTTAGGTGGTTCGGTCAACGACCTACGTCCACCCCACACTCAACCGAGTATGGCTTCCTGCTGCGCAGCACAGCTTGCGTCCGCTGGGCTTTACAGCTTGGCCAAACAATCCGCTGATACACAGCTTCGCTGGGCACTACAGCTTGCCGACCAGAGGATCTGATCCTCTGCAACCGCTGGGGAAATATAGCTTAACCCGTCCAGTGGAGACCACCACTGCAAGACCGCTGACACACAGCTTGAAGAAACAGCATTCGGAAATGAAAGACAGAATCAAAACGAAAAATAAAAACCCAAAAGCAATGTAGCTCTTAAAGAGCAAAGCTCAGCTCTGGTTTTGAACCACGAGACTGAGATACAAAACCTCTCACTCTCACTCTCAATCAGCTCTCTCTCTCAACTCAATCTCTCTCGATCTTTTCCTATCTCTTTTTCTTCTTCTTCTCTATTTCTTCTTCTTCTTCTCTGTATCTTCTTCTTCTTTCTTTTCTCTCTGTGGATCGAAGCCTCACTGCTGTATAGACTTTCTCTTCTTTTCTTTCGATCAGCTTTCTTCTGTGGAAGAAGGCTTGTTTATATAGCAGCAACAGCAACAGGCGTGAGCTCTCCACGTTTCCCGCCCAGCAATTTGGACCACGTGGCAGCATGCAATGGAGTGTCAGTACACATGTCCTCATCTGGATACCTTGTCCTTCTCGGATCACGAGCCAGGTACCTGGGATCACGTGCCCCTCATTAGCTTCTTTAGTCCGATGTATAGAGTTCTCCGTTCACGTGCTCAATGACAGTAATCTGACTTGCTGCGTCGACGCTGTCACTCAATGGCGTTAACGTAGTGATGCATTCCAGTAGCCATTAGCCTCGTCTCTTTAGCTGCTGCGTCGACGCTGCTCAATTGTGGCGTTGACGCAGTGGAATAGCCTGTGAAGATGAATGCTTCTTCAACTGCTGCGTCGACGCTGCTTGCTTGTGGCGTTGACGCAGTGATGCATTCCAGTAGCCATTAGCCTCGTCTCTTTAGCTGCTGCGTCGACGCTGCTCAATTGTGGCGTTGACGCAGTGGAATAGTCTGTGAAGATGAATGCTTCTTCAACTGCTGCATCGACGCTGCTTGCTTGTGGCGTTGACGCAGTGGAAGATATCGTGAAGGCTTCGTCAACTGATGCGTGGACGCTTTAAGCTCCCAGCGTCGACCCCACTGTATGGACTTCATGTAATGCAAACAAATGTGAAGACCTCAGTGTATAGACTTGAAAGTCTTGAAGCCAATGTATGGACTTGAGCAAGCTAAAGGGCTGTATAGACATCGAAGATAGGGGCCGATGTATAGACTTGCCAAACACTCCAATGTATATACTTTATGCAAGGAGGCCAATGTGTAGACTTGATAAGCAAAGTCACAGTATAGACATCAACTTTGCACATCGTATGTATGGACTTCAAGTGTGAAGACCATTGTAGAGACTTTGGTTTCGAAGACAATGTGCAGACATCGAGTTTGAAGACCAATGTCCAGACTTCAAGTAACACTATGGATGTACAGACTTGATGGAGCGAAGCGATGTGTAGACTTGAAGCTCCTGATGGATGTATAGACTTCAAATATCACGACGCTGAGGAAGACAGACAATGTACAGACTTGCTGTAACAGTCTGATGTACAGACTTCATGAAGCTCTAGACATTGAATGCTGTACAGACTTAGCCCAATGCCTGAGACGCTAACAAAGACGGACGATGTTCAGACTTGCTGACAGACCAATGTACAGACTTTGAGGTTCAAGGCCAACGACTGTACAGACTTAGAATATTAAGACTGATGTCCAGACTTCATGCGTTGACGCTGTACACACTTAGCGAGTTGACGCTGTACACACTTCCAATGAAGTGCGTTGACGCTGTAACATGATGCGTTGACGTTGTACACCCTTAACCAATTCAATTGAGATGCAGTGTGTGGACTTCATCTTGAGCGAAAGTTAAGTGATGAATGTGTAGACTCAATCGACATGAGAGTTTCCAGTGTATAGACTCATGAGAGTAAGAAATGCAGACAGCAGTGTATTAAATGCAAAGAACACATAGTCAATCTGATAGAGTAATTTCATCAAATCAAAAACAGTTGCCAATCAATCAAAACAATGGTGTTGCCAATGAAATAAAGCAAGTGTCAACATCATCAACATAGAGGGGTCACAACAGACTGTCGGTGTACGGTCGTGTCTTGAACCGTCTGCGTACGGTTGTGGATTTATTGGGCTGCATGTTGTAGCACGTGTGTGTGTGTTTGTAGGCGTTGTCCTACATGTGTGTTTGGAGCGTCGTCTCCGTTTTAGGAATTTATCGCCGAGTGAAGTCTCACCGGGTTTGGTGAGAGGTGGACGTAGGGAGCCCATCGTGCTCCCGAATCACCTTAAAAATTCACTGTGCACTGTGATTTGGTTTGTGGTTTGTATGGTTTGATTGTCATATCTGTTTGTATTATCGCGTGGGAGCGGAGAGATTGAGAGAATTAGTTACCTTGTTTAGTTAATTCCACAATCTTGATAAAAGTTGTTAATTCCGTTGCGTAGTGTTTAAAATTTGCCATCTTGTGTCAGGGACAATTCAACCCCCCTTCTTGTCCGCTCGCCTACCCTGGGACCAACACTCTCCATTCTTCACAACGTGACAACCCGAGTGTATCACGTGCCAACGACCTCAAGTCAATTGGCGCACAACCCAATCCACGTGGCTGAATTCTAGAGGGATTAAGTTGTCAGAATATTATCTTGCCACCTGGACCAATGGAGTAATTCGTCTACATGTCAATTTTTAAGTGGAGAATGATTTTTCTGCTATATATATATAAGAGGTCGTCTTCTTCCGAAGAACGAGGGCTGCTAAAAAAGGCTTCTGTAAAGAGAAAGAAAGGGAAGGGTCCACGGAAGAAAGCCAGTCAGAGTGATTTGAGAAGAAAAGAGTGCAGTAGCTATTCTAAGAGATTGAGAGAAAAATTTGTGAGCAGAAAAAGAAAAAGAGAAAGAGAGAGCTCAGTTTGAGAGCCCGATTCGTGAACGCAGCTACAAAGTGCAGTCAGGAGTTTTATTTGAAGATCTGTCATGTCCATCAGTTCGTGGATCAAATCCAGAACAGTCTTGCTCCTTTGGAGCTATATTTTGATTGTTTTCATTTGTATTTTTCACTTTGTTACACTTTTCCACAGTGCTATTTCCGATACCAAGTTTAGGGGTCGGGTTCCTTCTGAGCATTCAGAAGAAGGGAGAAGTGCCTTCTCTGGGTTCCCTTTGAGGTTTCAGAGGAAGCGAGGATTGCACCCTTGGGTTGTGAGCAACTGGTGTTATTCACAAGTTCCCTCTGAGGTTTCAGAGGAAGAGAGGTGTAGCAACCGTAGTTGATGCCCTCAGTCAAAAGCCGAGAGCCTTATTAGCCAACTGTATGATTCAAGAGTGGAAGTTGCTGGAGCAATTATCTAAACTTGATATAGGTACTAACCAGGAGAAAAGGTGTATTACTCTATCACACATGAGGATACAACCAGATCTAGTCTCCGAGATAAGGGAACTTCAAGACAGTGACCCGGTGTTAGTAGAGATCAAGGATAAGCTAGAAGAACGACCAAACTTCAAGGTAGCGTCAGATGGAAGATTATTATTCAGGGAAAGGACTTGTGTACCGGATTGTCCGGAATTGAAGAAGAAAATTTTAGAGGAAGCTCATCGATCAAGGTACACGATTCATCCCAGGTCTACCAAGATGTACCAAGACTTGAAACGGACCTTTTGGTGGCCCAACATGAAAAGGGAGGTAGCGGACTTTGTATCTCACTATCTCACGTGCCAACAAGTCAAGGTGGAACACCAAAAGCCTGCCGATAAGCTACATCCTCTAGATATTCCTAAGTGGAAGTGGGAGGATATCGGTATGGACTTTCTAATGGGTCTGTCTAAATGTAAAGGAGAACATGATGGAATATGGGTCATCATAGATCGATTGACCAAGTCAGCTCACTTCCTGCCAATCAAGAGCCGATTGTCAGTTGATGTTCTTGCTGCCTTATACATCAAAGAAGTGGTTAGACTATATGGAGTTCCTGTATCAATCGTGTCTGACCGAGACCCGCGCTTTACTTCCCATGTTTGGAAGGGTCTACAACACTCCCTGGGGACAAGACTCAACTTTAGCACTACCTTTCATCTTCAGACGGATGGTCAGACCGAGAGAACTAATCAAGTCGTAGAAGACATGCTCAGAGCTTGTATCATTGATTTCGGTGGAAGCTGGCATGATCACTTACATTTGGTCAAATTTGCATATAATAACAGCTACCAGGCAAGTATTCAAATGGTATCTTTCGAAGCATTATACGGAAGGAGTTGCCGATCACCCTTATGCTGGGACAAAGTTGGCGAAAAATAACTACTAGGCCCAGACATGGTGAGAGACAGTACAGAAAAAATTCATCTAATCAGAGAGAGAATCCAAATGGCTCAGTCTAGACAAAAGACTTACGCCGATACTAGAAGGAGAGACCTCGGGTTCCAAGTCAGAGACCACGTCTTCCTTAAGGTTTCCCCTCGCCGAGGCATTAGAAGGTTTGGTGTTAAGGGCAAGCTTACACCAAGATATATTGGTCCCTTTGAATTATTAGAAAGAGTTGGCGAGGTTACCTACCGCATCGCCTTGCCTCCTCAACTGTCCGAGGTTCACAATGTGTTCCACATTTCTATGTTGAAGAAATATGTGCACAATCCTACCAACGTCATAGATCATGGCGACCTGGTGATACAAAAGCCTTTGAAGATCCTTGATCGCAAGGTTCGTGCGTTAAGGAATAAGATAATTCCCATGGTCAAGGTTAAATGGAGCAAGTGCTCAGAACGAGAAGCCACATGGGAGACTGAGGGATCTATGAAGAAGAGATTCTCCGACTTATTTCAAAATTGTAAGTATTCTGCACTCTACATGTTTATATACAATTGAATTTGGGGACCAAATTCTTTTAAGTGGGGGAGGGTGTAGCAACCCGGATAAATAATAGGGACAAAATTTCCTAAAGAGATAAATCCTTCAAAATAATGATAAATAGTCAATGAGCCCAAATCATTGATAAAAGCCCAAACCATAATCATCACTATTTGGCTTAAACTCAATCAAGGCCTTATATGGGCCTTCAAGCACGACCCTTTCACTTTAAACGAATGAGCCTTAAAGTTACCTAAACCCTTCTATGAAACCTTGACCCATATATATATATATGGGCCTTAGCAAACAAAGCCCAAAACCTCAACACCTTAAACCCTTATATTTACACATAAAAGAATGTGCCTTAAAAGCCCATAACCATCCATACGTCCAAAGGAGGAATAGAATATATATGGAAATAAATATATATATTTTCTAAAAAGCTAACCCTCTTCCCGTTCGAACCTGCATGCAACATTAGGGTTCTTGATTCAATTAGGAAGGTGGTTGTGGATATAGCAATATAGAGATTGCATGGGAAACTTTAGATCTATTAGGATTGTTTACGTGGAAATTTATATACCATTAGGATGCTAAATCTCAAATCCTATAAATAAAGCCCCTCCCGAACGTGCAAAAGCTACTGCCTCTGTTAGTTCGTGAGCCCGGTGTCGACGTCGTTTTCCTCTACGATGTATCTTCCTCTATCGAAGTGTTGTATCCTGCTGTTGTTTCTGCGGCAGTGTTACTACTTCCTGTTGCCGTTGCTACAAAGGAGAGGGCCTTCTCCCTCTTCCTAGTCCGGCTGATTATGGTCACATAAGGAAGGGCCTCGTCTGCTTCTTCCATCATCTTCCCGGTACAGCTGCTGCTCTTGTTGTTGCTACGACATGAAGAAGCAAGCTTCTTCTTGCTGCTGTTTTCTATGCATCACTTCCTGCGGAGATATTCTTTTGTTCGAGTGCTGCTGTTGCTGTTGCAGTTGCAGTTGCTTATTATCTCATACCTTCGTCTTCATCTTCGTATTCGTTTAGTGACCCAAAAAGGTAGGTGTTCTCAAGTTACGAAGCCAAACTGTTAATCATAGTAAAAATCATGCACGTAGGTCATATAGTATGATACATGCTTTCTGTTTTCAGTTTTTGTAGTTTCACTGAGTTCTTGAAAATAACGACCCTATCATGGGCGCTTATTGAATGAACGCCTGCGCATGCTGTTGTTAATTCTCTTGAAATAGCGACAGTGGACAGGGCGTCATTTAATGAACGGCCTTATGCCGAGCCGCTAATTCTTTTAGGTATTTAATAATTACCACGTGCTTAAAAATTTATATCTACACAACCTGATGTTAAAATTAATGCATGAACATAGTTTTAGAATCCTGGTATTTTCCTCTACCTGTTCATGTCTTTACATTTCTGTTTTTGTATACTTCCATCCTGTGAATAGTAACATGTGTCTATGAACGTATCTGCCCGATGCGTATCAGTAGACAAAGAATGAGCGACACTCCTGTAGTCGCTATTTAGATAATGAACGCCCTCATGCAAGGGCGCTAATTTGTAAAAACCCAGTAAAAGTAGAATATATTGAAAATTATAAATTCGCAACCTACGTCAGGGCGTCATTCAAACAATGAATGCCACTGTACAAAGCCGCTATTTGAAATCATAAATTTTAATTTTGGAAAAAATATAGCCTAGAATTAACGCCCTTATATAGTGTTGTTAATTTACATTATATTGATGAAAATTTTGATATAAATTCTGATTAAACGACCTTTCAGAAGGTCGCTATTTCATGAAATGGCGACTTCTGTAGAGGCGCTATTTTCCTGTCTCCCAGATTTATCTGTTTTCTGACCCATATCGCGGGTTACTTGGCACTCTCATCTCACTTCCGTAGATGGAGTCCCTATTTTGATTCTATCGATTACACACTAACTCTCGGTGATGTTTGAACCCTCCGCGGGATATTCCTTCCTTCGGACTGGTGATTTCATCATACAGACCTCCGTAAGTCTACGCGAAGCCTTGGATTCCCTCAAGGCCACCGAGCTGGTTGTACCCTAAAAACTATGGAACCTTTCTTTGTCACGTCACTATGAAGAAACGTGATGTTTGGCCCTCAAAGAGCGCTATTTTGGCCTCTTTTGAGAAGTGTGCTATATGTTCTGAATCTGCGACCTGGACTTGGATGCCAGAAGGAATTGGCACCCAGTCAGGGGGCGCAGTTTACTGTTATAGCGACCGTGACATGGACGCTATTTATGAATGAGCGACTGAATGAGAAGTCGTTGATTCTTCGTGCATGTACTGTTCACAGGAATGAGTGACCATGCGGTGGACGCTATTTCTGTAATTGGTGGCGACTGAGTGGGCACTAATTACCCAGTTTCATGACATTGTCTTGGTTTTCGTGTGGTTTAACGCGGAGTCATACTTGTTCAAAGTTCAGCCCTTGAACTCCTTCATTCGTAAAATCTACCTTATCATCCTACAATGATTTATCCCTTGGAACTCTATATTGGCTATAACTATAATGGATGTCTAAAATAAACATGATTCAATGCTTGCGCATATAGGGCCCGATCTGGTCTTGGGAAGAGCACCCGAAAGTACTTGTGTCCATGGGAGCTATATTGATCACAGTGTGAAATTGCACCAAAGTGCATGACTAGCTAGACTTGACATTCCACGACTCGTACTTGACTTGACTTGACATGACTTACGTGGCCCAGAATGGGTATTTACTTACTTGATAATAAATATCCAATTCACATGACATGACTTGATATGTTTATATGCTTGACCATCTTGATACATTCTACATGGATATCTTGAAATCTTGCTAGTTCATTAACTCTTGATACTCTACTCTCTCTTGTCATCATCGTGCATACATGTATAGCTAGACTTGCATTCATGTAACATGTAATTACTTAAAGTAAGTTTGTACTTGAGATATAATTCCTACTGAGCGTTCGCTCACCTTAGTGTTTCCCATATTTTTCAGGTAATTCCGATGACGAGGATCGCTCGAAAGGGAACGAACATGAGTGAAGAGCATACAGTCACCCGATTATTAAAGAGTCTATCTAGTCGTGTCTTTTTTCTACTTTCTTTAGTCAAGCATTGTAATTTCCTTTTATTGAGTCAAGGTTGACCTTTAGTACTCTTTATTAAGATTATGTAATAGAAATACCTTGATGGTTATTATGAATAAAGGATTTGGTTTATATCTATTTTTGCGCGCTCTGTATGTGTGTCGAATACACTTATGCTCTGATTGACATGATTGATATAACTCGTCACGCGTATTGGGTTCCTTCCGCGCTCGGGGCATGACAATTTTTGTGGTATCAGCGCCTAGGATATTCAATTCCTAGGAAAACAAAGTCCAAGGATAGGTTTATACCTTTACCCAGTGAGATTGGGTAGAACTATGGGTTAAGTTAACTTAGGGACTTAGACTTTTTATCATATACTAATATAGTTATTAAAAATCTTGTAGGATCATGGAAGCCTAACATGCTTAGTGGCGCGACATGCAGCGAACCATTCAGGGTCTTACCCAGGCGCTACAACAGGTAGTGCAGGGTGGAGCTAACCCTGGAGCGGGAGATCTCCACCGTAGCTTTCGTAACATGAACCTGCAAAAATTTATTGGTTCTACTGACCCTGATGATGTCGAGCACTGGATCAGGGAGATCGAACGTATATTCCATGTCGTGTAATGCACGGATGAAGAGAAAGTTTTATTAGTGACGTTCCAACTAGAAAGGGACGCTCATTTTTGGTGGGAGTCAGTAGAAGCTACCCTGCCCCAAGAACAAGCCACGTGGGGCGAGTTTGTTGACTATTTCAACAATAATTACTTTTTCGACCGTATCCAAGAGAAGAAGGCTACGGAGTTTGCCGCATTGAAGCAAATGACATTATCTGTGGCCGAGTATGAGGCCCAATTTTCCCGTCTGTCAAGGTATGCACCGCATCTAGTGCATACGGAGAAAATGAAGGCCCGAAGGTTTCTAAACGGACTTAGGCCGCAATATATAACCCAACTGGCACCGATGGACATTCAAGTCTATTCGGAGATAGTGCGAAGAGCCCAGCTGCTAGAAGATGCCACGGAGTTGTCCGACAGGATCCGTGGAAAGGATAAAAAGGAGCAGGTTACAAGTTCCGATACTTTCAAGCCAACCTTCAATAAGAAGAGGTCAAGCAACGGAGGAGATTCCTCCCAGAAGAAGAAATTCAAAAAGAACAACAAGCCCTTCTCCATCACTACTGCACCCTCCAAGGAGGTGTGCTGTAACGTCCCAGATCCCAAACCCGGTCCAGTCGTAAAGACTCACGTCAGATTTCGATCGGAGCGTCACAGTGGGACAACTCAAACGGTACATTATGGTTGAGAATTTCACATAAACACTGAGATATTATTACAGCGGAAATAAAATTTCTCGAATCATCAGCATACATTCAAATGTCTTCATCCACATAAAATCGAAAATAGAAAGTAATAACTTAACAAGTCATTTATTACATAACCAAATTTCACACACAATTTTTTTTCATAAACATAACTACCTAAGGTAATGATACAAAGTAAATCCAAGCCGCGGTCAGAACTCTGCGAGATCACTCCTCGCTTTCTTCTACCGCTTCTCCTGAGAATGTTCAACGGGGTGAGTCTATAAATAGACCCAGTAAGAGACTAGCATAGTCCCTAGTCATAACATGTAAAAATATATCCAAAGTGATTTACGACATTTCATTTTACAAATCATTCTTAGGCATAATTTTAAATAGATAACACATGAGATTACTACATTTAACCCAATCTTAATTTTTTTCCGATCATAAGTCATGATATCAACATTTTATAAATAAAACACGTACAATAAAACTCTATTCTATCACTGACAATTCAACATTTGTAAATATTACTATGCAAGGTAATTCAGTTCATTTATCAGTAGAATGATTCCAGTACTAGGCGGAGTATAGCCTCACGCATAGTGAAGGATCCAAACAGATTTAATCTGTCCTTTTCCAAATCACCATTTGATATACCGGAGATTCATTAACAGTAAACATTTAAAGTGTAATAATAGCAAAATGCAATGACAGTTCAATAAGTAATAACATTTCAATATTACTTCATTGAGCAGTAATAGTAGTTTCAATTTCAGTTGAGTGAGCAGTAATAGTCATTTCAATAATGACTCAGTAAGCAGTAATAGTCCTTTGAATAATGACTCAGTAAACAGTAACAATCATTTCAATTTCAGTTCAGTAAATAGTAACAGTGATATAACTAGTCAGACACAGTGCCCAAACCACTCATAGAAGGACAGTCAGTCGGTACTCGATCACCTAGATAAATAGTGATGAGTCTTGGTAACTACGCAGAACCGGGAGAAGTCCTCTCCACCTTAACCAGTGGTACTTGTCCACCTCCAGGATTTCAATCCCCGTTACCCTCGGGGCCAATACAGTGTGAACCTCCCCATAGGGGCATTTCTATAGTTTGGTTCCAGTCTCCCCCGATGGTGGCAGCGTCCATTTGGTAGTAATAACGGTACAGTAATTATTTATAAACAACTCATATACAATAGACACATGTCACTCAAATATCATGCTGTGAATAATAAGTATGAAATATACAATTACTGAAAATCTCTTTTTTTATTTTTCTGAATTTCTCAACTTATTAAAATATAATGACATGTATATATATCAAAATTACTAATTCTATTTACAGAGATCAGAATACAGTGAAATTTCATAAAATCAATACATTTACAGAAAGGATCAGAACAGAAATTTTTCATCATTTTTCAGATAATACGTATAATTTTTCTAAAATTACTTATACTCCAACATGCATCATAAAATGACTAAATTTAGCTATTAAATGTATAATATCATTGAACTTTTACCAAACTTACATTTGTCTGTAACAATGCACAGAACATTTTTCATAATTTTGCATGCAGGAATTTGAATTTTCTCAGAATTACTTGTATTTCAACATGTACCATAAATTGACTAAATTTATCTACCATGTTCTATAAATCATTAAAATTTCACTGCATATCAAATTTACATGTAAAAGTACACAGAAAAAGTTTCATAAATTTGTATGCAGAAATTTAAAATTTTCCAGAATTATATAAATTTTCTTATGCATGGAAAATTGACGAAATTTATCCAAAGTACACTAAAAATAACCATACTTATTCAAACCATCATTCATAGTAGAAAATAATCATTCGTAACAGAAACTTTATTTTTGAAAACTCTTAATCATTTTTCACAATGTATTTGTAATATTTTAATAGAATAACAAAAATACAACATGAGTGATAAATCAACTAAATATAACCACAATGATCAAGAAATTACTAAAATTTTACAGAACTCTCTTCTAGACATAAGTGTCATATATAAAAACTTTCATCATTTTTCATTTAGTATGTCTAATTTCTAAAATTTTATATCAGTTTCTAAAATTTATAATAATTTATAATAATAGCTTTTAAATAGATAAAATTATCCAGAATACTTACAATAACTAAAATATACTGAGAATTAACTTATAAATATCATATGTCAGTTCTATAATTTTCTCAGGATTTTTCACTGAATATTTATATTAATCTAATTTTATAATTATTTATTTAAACATTGGTAATTATACCAGTAAAGATTCTGTAATTAGAATAAGATGAAATTTTCATCACTTAGTTCTAACATGCATTTTAGTTTTATGGTAAAGTTTCAAGAATTTTCATATAGTATTTCTATTTATCACATAATTTTATACCTCTAATAAAATATCAAAAATTATGTAATATCACTTAAAGATATCAATAAGTATTGATATTTTCAGAATACAACCAAAGCAACGTAAGAACCTTTCTGTGAAATTCTAAGATTTTTGGGAACATGATCTCTAATTTTCATAATTTCTGTATAATTATTTATATATTTTATCATATATGAAAATTTATTAAAATAAATACCGTGATCCAGAAATCATGAAAATTGTTTTACACATGAGATTCATAGTAAGATGCATTCCTACAATTTGAGGTGATTTAATAACATCCTTTTAATATTTTAGTATAATTGAACACCTTTAAGATAATATTAAAATATTTATAAACGTAAAAATAAACTGAATCAGACATGAAAATTTTTACAGAGGACTTAGAACATTAGATCTCAAGATTCTGAAAAGTTTTTCAATTCATCATATACCGTTGCTAATTTTAAGACATTAATCACTTAATTATACCAGTAATCACATGTTTTAACTTAATGATATCATGGAAATTCGACTAATCTATGATCACCCATGGTGAAATAAAGATCTCTGGATTTAACTATATCTAAAGATGTTAATTAACATATCTTAAATCATCTTAAACATGCTAATCCATGCTAATTAAGGGAATACGAGCTTAATCACTTATCTTAATGACGTATTAATAACTCCCTAATCAGCCTTCCAGCCTTCTCCTTCTGCACTTCTCGTAACCAACCATCAAGAGGAGCAAATGAAGCTCCCTTGAAAGCTATATATAGGGATTTTGGCCTAAGTAAATCTTAACCCTTCATTTAATCAAGGGTGGAGATTCAATCCTGATTTTAATACTATTTAATAAAAAATTGACCTTCAAATCTCCACCAACTCCACTCAGTCTAATCTTTTGACTAACCCTCATTTTTCTTTTTTTTTTATGTATAAAAGGGACATGAGATTGACTAAAAGAGGGAGAATGACTTAAACTAATGGGAAAGCATAATTAATAACAAATTTTTTTGTTTTAACATTTTACTTTTGTTTATTATATTCATACCTTTCTTCTTTTTTTTAAACAAATAACCTCCTAAATTTTTTTTAAGAAAACAAAGATTAGAATAATAATAATAATAAGATTAATAATTTAAACGTTCAGTCATAAACAAATATATTTTATTAATCAAATAAAATACTACAAATTTATTGGGCATTACACCCTCTCCCCCTTAAAGAAAATTTTGTCCTTGAAGTTTGGGGTTAGATCACATACCGAATAGATTAGGATACTTCTTCTTCATTGCTTCCTCTGGTTCCCACGTGGCCTCCTCATGCGAGAAGTTCCTCCATAGTACATTTACCAATGGAATGACTTTAGTTCTCAACACCTGCTCCTTGCGATCCAGAATTCGAACATGTTGCTCTTCATAAGATAGGTTCTTCTGAAACTGCATCTGCTCGGAACTGATCACGTGAGCCGGATCATGTACGTACCTCCTCAGCATGGACACGTGGAACACCGGATGTACTCCCTCTAGAAACGGAGGTAAAGCCAATCGATACGCTACATTTCCCAATTTCTTCAGAATCTCGAATGGTCCGACGAATCGTGGATTTAACTTTCCACGCTTGCCAAACCGAACGATTCCCTTGGACGGAGACACTTTGAGGAAGACGTGATCACCAATTTTGAATGACAGCTCCTTCCTTCGATTATCAGCATAGCTCTTCTGTCTATCTTGTGCTGTCATTAATCTCTGTCTGATCAACCTGATCTTCTCAGTAGTTTCTTGAAGAACTTCTGGTCCTACATACTGTCTGTCTCCTGTTTCCTCCCAACACAACGGAGACCTACAAGGTCTACCATACAGTGCCTCGAATGGAGCCATGCCTATACTCGCGTGGAAGCTATTATTATAAGAAAATTCCACGAGAGGTAGATGTCGCTCCCAATCGCCCTTCTAATCCAGAACACAAGCCCTAAGCATGTCCTCCAGTGTCTGAATCGTCCTTTCAGACTGACCGTCAGTTTGCAGGTGAAAAGCCGAACTGAGCTTGAACCGCGAACCAAAAGTTTCATGCAACCCTTGCCACAGTCTGGATGTGAACCGGGGATCCCTGTCGGAGATGATCGACTTTAGAATCCCATGAAGTCTGACAATATTATCAACATATAGTCTTGTCAAACTTTCCACCGATTGCTTCACCTTCATAGGAAGGAAATGTGCAGACTTTGAAAATCGGTCCATGATCACCCATATAGAGTCATTACCCTTTACTGATCTGGGTAACCCAGTTACAAAATCCATAGTGATTGCTTCCCATTTCCACTGAGGAATTTCACTTCTCTGCATTAGCCCTGATGGCTTTTGGTGCTCTGTCTTTACCTGTTGACAAACCAAGCACCTAGCAACATAGTCGGCTACATCCTTCTTCATTCCTTGCCACCAAAAAGACCGTTTCAAGTCTTAATACATTTTACCACCACCTGGATGAATAGAGAACATTGATCGGTGTGCTTTCTCTAGAACATGCCTTCTCAGATCGGCTAAATCAGGTACACAGATCCGGTGCTAAAATTGAATCACTCCATCTTCATCACGAGCAAAGCCGGTCTTCCCGATCAATCCTTGTAGCTGGGGATCATCTTTTTGCACATCTATTATCTTGTCAAGCACAGTTGACCTAATGATCAGTTGAGACACAAATGCCTGACATAACTGAGGCTCGATCACAGCCATAAGTTGCGCTGCATCTTCGATCATCTTCCAATCCTGTTGCATCATAACTCTTTTCCTGCTGAGAGCATCAGCTACTACATTCACCTTTCCTGGATGGTATCGCAATTCAAAGTCATAATCTTTCAAAAATTCGACCCATCTTCTTTGCCTTAGATTTAACTCCTTATGAGAAAATAGGTACTTCAGACTCTTGTGGTCAGTGAACACTTCGAACTTGACGCCGTAAAGATAATGACGCCATATCTTCAATGCATGAACCACTGCAGCCAATTCCAAATCATGAGTCGGGTAGTTTCGCTCGTGCTCCTTTAGTTGGCGAGAAGCATAAGCGACCACCCTTCCATTTTGTATCAATACACTGCCTAACCCAACCTTCGATGCATCAGAGTAGATAGCGAAGTCATCCTCATTGTTAGGCAAAACGAGAATTGGTGCCGATGTCAGCCTATCCTTCAACTCTTGGAAACTCTTCTCACAATTCTCTGACCATATATATTTGACTCCCTTTCGGGTCAACTTGGTTAGTGGCGCCGCTAGAGATGTGAATCCCTCGATAAAGCGGCGATAGTAACCAGCTAACCCTAAGAAACTTTGAATCTCCGTAGGAGATTTAGGAGTCTCCCATTCCAAAACCGCCTGAACCTTTGTGGGGTCAACGGAAACACCACTGCCTGAGATTACATGCCCGAGAAAATGAACCTTATTCAGCCAAAAGTCACATTTGCGGAACTTAGCATACAACTTATGCGCTCTTAGTGTCTCGAGGATGATTCTCAAGTGTTCTCGGTGCGAAGCTTCCTCAGGAGAATATATTAGCACATCATCAATAAATACAACCACAAAGGTGTCAAGATAAGGTCTAAACACCCGATTCATCAAGTCCATAAAAGTAGCTGGGGCATTTGTCAGACCAAAAGGTAGCACAAAAAATTCATAATGGCCATATCTTGTTCGGAATGCAGTTTTGGATGTGTCTTCTTCCTTTCTCCTCAACTGATGGTATCCCGAACGTAGATCAATCTTTAAGAACACTATGGCTCCTTACAACTGGTCAAACATGTCATCAATGCGGGGTAAAGGGTATTTATTCTTAATGGTCACCTCATTAAGTTTGCGATAGTCAACGCATAACCTAAGAGAACCATCATTCTTCTTCACAAATAGAATTGGAGCTCCCCATGATGACACACTTGGACGGATAAACTCCTTATCTAACAAGTCTTGAAGTTGCTTTTTCAATTCTACTAACTCTGCTGGGGCCATTCGGTAGGGTGCCTTAGAGACATGTGTTGTGCCTGGTAACAAGTTAATGGCAAACTCTAGCTCCCTTGTAGGTGGTAACCTGGGCAAATCCTCTGGAAACACATCAAGAAATTCCCGAACAACCTCTATCTCTACTATGGTCGGTGACTGGTCAACATCAGACTTTATGACTACGCTTGCCAAGAATGCACTGTAGCCCTTCCTCAACATTCGCACAGTCTTCATTGCTCAAACTACTAACTTCTTTCCAGCCATATGCTTCAGTATGGGGTGAGAAAACTCTTTCTCTTTAGGGATGCAAAAAATAACTCTCTTCCTTCGGCAATCTATCAGAGCGTAATGCTCTTCTAACCAATCCAGTCCTAGGATAGTATCAAAGTCTTGCATAGGTAAACAACAAAAACAACTAGGCAGAGTTCTTCCATCTATATTAACTGATAGTGAGGGGATGTGTCTCTTGGTAGACACTGCTCCTGCAGGTGTGTGCACTAACAGGGGCACGTCTAGTTCTACTGATTCAATTCCAAATTCTTCATGTAATTGACTAGCAAATCTCTCAGAAATAAAAGTATGGGTGGCACCGGTGTCAAATAATACTCTAGCATGAATTCCATCGATAGAGATAGTACCTTCGGTGAGATCCTCCACCTGCTCAGCATCCTCTCTAACTAGTGCAAACACCCGAGCTGGTGCTCGTGGTCTCCCTATGGATCTCGCTGCTCCTGGTCTGGCTGCTACTACTGCTGGTCTGGCTGCCACTGAAGCTGCTGTTGCTGCTACTGGCCGAGCTGCTACAGATTGCATCATCTTCAGACAATCCCGAATCATGTGGCCCTTCTCACCACAATGGAGACATCTACCGGTGGCAATCCAGCATACTTCCCTGCCATGTCGCTTGCCACATTGTTTACATTCGGATTTGTTGCTGCCCAAAGCTGGTGGTGTGGTCTTCGCTGCCACGAACGATCGTGATGGATTGCTAATCACCTTCTTGCCTTTGTCATACCGGTGAAATGGTGTCGATGGTCTCTTTGTTGAAGTCCTCATCTCCTCTTGATATAATTCCATGTCGCTCTCTTGACGACATGTCGCGCCAAGAGCCGCCTCCATCGTAGTAAGATCCAGGGTAACTAGACGGGTTCGAAGTGATGGTCGAAGTCCCGCCACGAACTTTTTCACCTTCCTCCTTTCATCTGTAGCAATGTGTAGTGCATATTTTGATAATTTCGTGAACTTTGCTTCATACTCGAGCACGGTCTTTGACCCCTGAGTTAAGGCCAAAAAGTCTTGCTCCAGCTTGTCTTGTACATGTTCCAGTATGTATTTTACCGTTAATAGCTCCGTGAATTCTTCCCATGTAATTTCATGCTCCAGCCTGTCGGATTGATTCCTTAGCACAGACGCCCACCATACGTCTGCTCTCTCCTGTAGCATGTACGTCGCCAAACTTATTTTATCCTCATCCGCACACCGGATGACCCGAAAAATCTTCTCGATCTCGCGGAGCCAATTTTCAGCCATGATTGGTTGACTCTCCCCCTTAAAAGAGGGTGGTGCCATCCGTTGAAACCTCTCCATCATGGTCACCCCTCCAAAAGCCTGCTCCTGGGGTGATGCTGCCTGCGTTTGGAGTTGGGCCTGAAGTGCTGCCTGTGTCTGAGTCTGGGTCTGCATAGCATGAACCATGCCTTGCATGAACATCCCATAGTCCACCAAAGGTGGTGGGGGCGGAGCTGGGGGTCCTCTCGGCTCCTCATGAGTATCGTCATTCTGAACCGCACGACGACCTCCTCCCGCCATAGTCTGACCATATAATAATACGGTTAGGTTTTCATCAAAACAACCTACTAGTTCAAGACCTTTTTAAGATGTGGATTAAGCTGATGACTATTTATGTAACTTCTCAACAGTGGGCTTTGATACCACTCTCTGTAATGTCCCGGATCATAAACCCGGTCCAGTCGTAAAGACTCACGTCGAATTTTGATTGGAGCGTCACAGTGGGACAACCCAAACGGTACATTATGGTTGAGAATTTCACATAAACACTGAGATATTATTGCAGCGGAAATAAAATTTCTCGAATCATTAGCTTACATTCAAATGTCTTCATCCACATAAAAGCGAAAATAGAAAGTAATAACTTAACAAGTCATTTATTACATAACCAAATTTCACACACAATTTTTTTTCATAAACATAACTACCTAAGGTAATGATACGAAGTAAATCCAAGCCGCGGTCAGAACTCTGCGAGATCACTCCTCGATTTCTTCTACCGCTTCTCCTGAAAATGTTCAACGGAGTGAGTCTACGAATAGACCCAGTAAGAGACTAGCATAGTCCCCAGTCATAACATGTAAAAACATATCCAAAGTGATTTACGACATTTCATTTTACAAATCATTCTTAGGCATAATTTTAAATAGATAACACATGAGATTACTACATTTAACCCAATCTTAATTTTTTTACGATCATAAGTCATGATATCAACATTTTATAAATAAAACATGTACAATAAAACTCTATTCTATCACTGACAATTCAACATTTGTAAATATTACTATGCAAGGTAATTCAGTTCATTTATCAGTAGAATGATTCTAGTACTAGGCGGAGTATAGCCTCACGCATAGTGAAGGATCCAAACAGATTTAATCTGTCCTTTTCCAAATCACCATTTGATATACCGGAGATTCATTAACAGTAAACATTTAAAGTGTAATAATAGTAAAATGTAATGACAGTTCAATAAGCAATAACATTTCAATATCAGTTCATTGAGCAGTAATAGTAGTTTCAATTTCAGTTGAGTGAGCAGTAATAGTCATTTCAATAATGACTTAGTAAGCAGTAATAGTCCTTTGAATAATGACTCAGTAAACAGTAACAGTCATTTCAATTTCAGTTCAGTAAATAGTAACAGTGATATAACTAGCCAGACATAGTGCCCAAACCACTCATAGAAGGACAGTCAGTCGGTACTCGATCACCTAGGTAAATAATGATGAATTTTGGTTACTACGCATAACCGGGAGAAGTCATCTCCACCTTAACCAGTGATACTTGTCTACCTCCAGCATTTCAATCCCCGTTACCCTCAGGGCCAGTACAGTGTGAACCTCCCCATAAGGGCATTTCTATAGTTTGGTTCCAGTCTCCCCCTATGGTGGCAGTGTCCATTTGGCAGTAATAACAGTACAATAATTATTTATAAATAACTCATATCCAATGGACACATGCCACTCAAATATCATGCTGTGAATAATAAGTATGAAATATACCATTACTGAAAATCTCTTTTGTTATTTTTCTGAATTTCTCAACTTATTCAAATATAATGACATGTATATATACCAAAATTACCAATTCTATTTACAGAGATCAGAATGTAGTGAAATTTCAAAAAATAAATACATTTACAGAAAGGATCAGAACATAAATTTTTCATCATTTTTCAGACAATACGTATAATTTTTCTGAAATTACTTATACTCCAACATGTATCATAAAATGACTAAAATTAGCTATTAAATGTGTAATACCATTAAAATTTTACCGAAACTTAAATTTGTTTGTAACAATGCACAAAAATTTTTCCTTAATTTTACATACAGGAATTCGAATTTTCTCAGAATTACTTGTATTTCAACATATACCATAAATTGACTAAATTTAGCTACCATGTTCTATAAATCATTAAATTTTCACTGCATATCACATTTACATGTAAAAGTACACAGAAAAATTTTCATAAATTTTTATGCAGAAATTTGAAATTTTCCAGAATTAGATAAATTTCCTATGCATGAAAAATTAATGAAATTTATCCAAAGTACACTAAAAATAAGCATACTTATTCAAACAATCATTCATAGCAGCAAACAATCATTCATAACAGAAACTTCATTTTTAAAAACTCTTATTTATTTTTCACACTGTATTTGTAATATTTTAATAAAATAACAAAAATACAACATGAGTGATAAATCAACTAAATATAATCAAAATGATCAAAAAATTACTAAAAATTTACAGAACGGTCTTCCAGGCATAAGTGTCATATATAAAAACTTTCATCATTTTTCATTCAGTATGTCTAATTTTTAAAATTTTATATCAGTTTCTAAAATTTATAATAATTTATAATGATAGCTTTTAAATAGATACAATTATCCAGAATACTTACAATGACTAAAATATACTGAGAATTAATTTATGAATATCATATGTCAGTTCTGTAATTTTCTCAGGATTTTTCACAGAATATTTATATTTATTTAAATTTTAAATTATTTGCTTATACATTGGTAATTATACCAGTAAAGATTCTGCTATCAGATTAAGATGAAATTTTCATCACTTAGTTCTAACATGCATTTTAGTCTTATGGTAAAGTTTCAAGAATTTTCATATAGTATTTCTATTTATCCCATAATTTTATACCTCTAATAAAATATCAAAAATTATGTAATATCACTTAAAGACATCAATAATTATTGATATTTTCAGAATACAACCAACGCAACGTAAGAACCTTTCTGTGAAATTCTAAGATTTTTTGAACATGATCTCTAATTTCCATAATTTCTGTATAATTATTTATATATTTTATCATGTATGGAAATTCATTAAAATAAATACAGTGATCCAGAAATCATGAAAATTTTTTACACATGAGATTCACAGTAAGATGCATTCCTACAATTTGAGGTGATTTAATAACATCCCTTTAATATTTTAGTATAATTGAACACCTTTAAGATAATATTAAAATATTTATAAACATAAAAATAAATTGATTCAGACATGAAAATTTTTACAGAGGACTTAGAACATTAGATCTCAAGATTTTAGAAAGTTTCTCAATTCATCATACACCGTTGCTAATTTTAAGACAGTAATTACTTAATTATACCATTAATCATATGTTTTAATTTAATGATATCATGGAAATTCGATTAATCTATGATCACCCATGGTGAAATAAGAATATCTGAATTTAACTATATCTAAATATTTTAATTAACATATCCTAAATCATCTTAAACATGTTAATCCATGCTAATTAAGGGAATAAGAGCTTAATCACTTACCTTAATGACGTATTAATAACTCCCTAATCAGCCTTCCAGCATTCTCCTTCTGCACTTCTCGTAACCAGCCAGCAGGAGGAGCAAATGAAGCTCCCTTGAAGGCTATATATAGGGATTTTGGCCTAAGTAAATCTTAACCCTTCATTTAATCAAGGGTGGAGATTCAATCCTGATTTTAATACTATTTAATAAAAAATTGACCTTCAAATCTCCACCAACCCCACTCAGCCTAATCTTTTGACTAACCCTCATTTTTCTTTTTCTTTTTTATGCATAAAAGGCACATGGGATTGACTAAAAGAGGGAGAATGACTTAAACTAATGGGAAAAAATTATTAATAACATTTTTTTTTATTTTAACCTTTTACTTTTGTTTATTATATTCATACCTTTCTTCTTTTTTTTAAACAAATAACTTCCTAATTTTTTTAAGAAAACAAAGATTAGAATAATAATAATAAGATTAATAATTTAAACGTTCAATCATAAACACATATATTTTATTAATCAAATAAAATACTACAAATTTATTGGGCATTACATGTGCAAACATTGTGACAAGGCCGGCCACAAGGCCGAGGAATGCTGGAGAAGACTAGGAGCTTGTCTCCGATGCGAGAGCCGTGATCACTAGATTCCAGACTGCCCCGTACTTAATGAACAAGCCGGAGATGAGAAGTGTCCGGTAAAGAAGCAAGCATGTCTTCAAACTCTTCAGGAGGCAGAGCAAGATGAAGGCGGACTAGTGGAAGGTACTTTAAGAATTTGTTCCAAGTCTGGTCGTGTCTTGTTTGATACCGGCGCATCACATTCCTTTGTTTCCAAGAAGTTTGCTGATCCATTACCTATGGAATTGGAATGGATCGATTTAATTATTTCAACCCCTCTCGGAAACGAATCCGAGATCACACACCATTATCTGAATTGTGAAGTTATGGTAAAAGGGAAGAATCTATCTGCTGTTGACATTGAAAAAGTGTAGAAATAAAGAGAACAAAAGATGCTATGAGTCATTAGCCGGAGCACTAAAGATTGATGAAATATGCAGCTCTGATGATACTCTCTGAAGTCCCAGAACCGTGATGGAAGCTGAGATCTGTTATAAATAACACCCTGTCTGGCTGAACCCTTTCCGACAAAGCTGCTGTCCGGAGCGATGGTCTCTTGACGATCGGTCTGATTAAACCTGGTTTAAATTTCGGGCAATCATTAGCATGCTGATGAGATCTCTGAAATATCACAGTATTTGGTGAAATGGGCTTCATATCATGGGCCTAGCAACATGATGATGAAAGGGTCACTAATACTGCTAAAGGCTAATAGAAGTGACGATGGCTTCGAAGGTTCAACAAAGTAGAAATTGGGCCAAAGCCCATGTGCACACCAGAGGGGCGCCGAGTGGATAGTGGGTCAAGGCGCACCGATAGCATCATCACCAGGGGCGCGCCGGGATGAACACATGTTGGGAGCATCATCGCAAGGGGCACGCCGATTGAAGAGGGCCATCCCTCTATATAAAGCCCATGTCTTAGACAGTGAAAAGAGGACCAGGGGGGACGGGAGAAAAGAGAGCAATAGAGCACACTGAGACAGGGCAGCCAGTGGAAAAGAAGAGAGACTGAGAGCCTGTGGAAAAGGGTCTGAAAGAGAAAGAGAAAGAGCAGAAGAAGGCTGAGCGAAGGAGATTCAAGGTGGGAGTCCGACTGTCAAATGTCCCCAAGGGCTACATTTTCCCCTCCCCATCCTTTATTCTAGCATTTTTCTGTCGTTTACTTCTGAGTACTATTCTCTGTTGATGTTAAGCGTCAGTGGAGTCCGACAGATCTTCAAGAGTCGTTAGTCTATGTGTGTAATCATATAGTCTTATTTCTTTCTATGCCGAATATGTGCGTTCTACTGAATGAAATGAAGCAGTAGGTTCTGGAACCCTCTCTCTCTCTCCATCTCCCTGACCACTATTGTATTTGATAGCTGTTCTGTACATATTTTGACTCTGTTGTGTATACACACCTCTCAGATCGTGTGGATTCGTTTCTATTGCCTCGTCGTTGTTTTCCCAACCTCACAATTGCGGTGGGAGCCTGAGATAGTCCATCTCATGGCTTCTCATTCGTGAAATAGTGAGGGATACAATCGAATCACAGTTCACGTGATTCAATAAATAACTCGGCTCCCAGTGGTGCTCCAGTGTGAAGTTCTTCGCCTCCTCGGGATGATATGTTCCAAAACCAATTTCAGTGTTCTCCGACCTTCTCAATGTCCTTGAATAAAACTTCAAAAAACCCCCCCAAAATCCACAACCTCAGAGCCCCAAATCCTCAAATCTCCCCTATCGGCGCCCTAATTGCTTTCCCGGGGCGGTGCTCTCTCGGCGCGGGTTCTGCGCCGAGTGGCAAGCGCGCTGACGACCGCCCGCGTCGGGCTGCCTCCGCACCGACCACCTCTCCTCCAGTCCTCCCAGGCTGATCCCCCCTATACTAAGGCCGTCGCGCCGAATCCCATCGCGCCGAGTCCCCATCGCGTCGATGCCCTCCAGAGCCGATCCCTATGACCATCAATTCTCTCATCCAGCAACCGCTGATGAACCTTGAAGCCCAGGGCTCCGAGCCTTATTATCCTTCGTTTAGAACCCATATCATTGAGTGGAGGAGTAACAGTCTTTCACTCAAACCCATGGGAGCTAAATTAATGGGGTTTACCCCTACATTCTACCGAGTATGATGTTTATTTTCTAAACCCTACTGGCCTATGAGTTCTGCCACTGCATGTTCTCCTATGGTCCCTTCAAGGGGATATCAATAAATGCCATGATGAGTGGACACCATCCCGCTGTATTCCGATCCTCTTGGACCTCGGGCTATGCCCATCTTTCTCTTCTGCTTCCATCTCAGCACTCTGTGGATGGATGTCCTATACTCCCCCAGGCACGATCCGATATAAGGGGAGATGCTGCCGAAATGAATTCCGATCTTCGTCATGTTATATCATCTCCAAACCCCTTGGGATCTAAAGAGTCCTACCCCTGCATGGTCTCTATTGACTCCCTCTTGGGGAATAATAACATCAAATGCCTCGGCGGATGAATACTGTCTCAGTTTAGTCCCACCTCATGGTGTTCGGACATTGATATGCTCCGATCTTTTATGGACTCCATCCCGCCTCTGTGTGGATGGTTTCCTATTCCTTCTTGGCATGATCCAAGATAAGGGGACATGCTGCGGGATTCATTCCGTGTTTTATGTGAATAAAAATCAATAAATGAGCATGTAATGCCACAAGCGTTCTAATAATATAAATTCTATTATTCTGCTTATGCTTGCCTAGTTTCATGAAGAATGATGTGTCTATCTCTACAACATTCACGAGATGATCAAACAAATCTAAAGTCATCCCCGCATGTGCTCCCAGTATATCAAATAGTGTGTGATTGAAGGTCGGGCTATGCCCGATTGGAAGCCATCACTATGCATGAGGATGGTTCTCGGACCTAAGTTCCCTGCCTCGTACTGGGAATCGGGCTAATAAATCATAACAAACTACCAATCGCATGATCATGTGCATGCATCTTATATCCTGCAAGTGAATGAGCACGACAGTCTTATCTTGTTTTACCCCCGGGGTCCCTTCTACTTTGGTGATTAATCAAGGGTCTTCCTTCCCCTGGAAGGATGTAATTAATATCATAATCTTTATGGTATGATGGACTTTCGGTCCCGACTCGAATCCCACAATCAACTGAATAAGTCAGATCGAGCCCACAATGAAATTGTCACCTCGGTGACTGGCACGCCTAATAAACTAACTAATAAATAAATAAATAAAATAAATCACCTAAATAACTAAATAAATAAATAAAATAAATCGAGTCCACAAAGCTGGCATGCCCGGTGGGACCAAGTTTCCCTTCATCTTTTCGCCAAAGTAGGAGGCCTGGCGGCCTCCCCAAAAGTTCTTACTGTGTGCTGATCTCAACTGGACTGATTTCTCTCAAGTTCGGCCAACAAGTCATCGACAACCACGTTAGTGATGGGTACCAGGCGATACCGACGATGTTTGGGTGCCTGCCATTGGTGGTGGGCTTCCCAAACTGCTTGGGGCTTGCATTCGTCGACCTGCTCGAGGTCGATGGTAAAGCTGAGAAGACTGCTGTGGTAGAAGCCGTGAAGATTCAAGAGGGGAAGAAGTAACAAAAGATGGTTGTCTCATACACCGTTGTTCCATGCTATGTCCACCATGTGGATAGAAGGACCACTGTTCCTGCTGCTATTGGCGGGAGAAGGAAGAATTACCGAAGAAATCGGACTGTTACACCCCGAGGATGCCTGTCAACTTCGGGGAAGTCCATGCTAGTTGGAGGAATGCGGGTATACCTCAATGGTCACCCAGTTGAAGCAATACCTGACTGCGTCATTCCGGCGGTCCCTACCAACAATAAGTTTTAAGTGCTGGCCACCAGGAGGGCCAACATGGAGAGAGAAGAAAAGAAGCCGCTGGCACCTAAGCCGGCAAAATTCAAGCAGATCTGGGTGCCCAAGAAAGTTCGGGGCTCGGCACCAGCCCCTGAGAAGGAAAAAGTTGCTGTTATGTGCCCCAGGAGAGGGGGCAGGAAAGTTCAGATAAGGAAAGAAGAAGAAGTAGAGGAAGTCATCCCAATGGCTGCTCCGCATATGTTGAGGGCCTGCGCCAGACAGGCAGATGTGTTCCGGTATCCCCAGAGGATGTACCAAGTTGCCCAGATGACAAGGCTGGCTTATCAGCCAAAGACACAGGAGCAACTGATGCCTCAAGCTGACCCCCAGAGGCATAGTCGAGAAGAAGTGGATAGGGTAGTCCAAGACTATTTCCACTGCCTGGGGAACTCATCCCTAGGGCAGCAAAGATTGCTCCGCGCCATGGGCGCCGAAGAGGAAGAAAGAGATAATAAAGAAAAGACAATGTCAGGAGTCTCATGCTCGGGCTCCAATGAATTCGAAGATGGCCGAAGGGCCAGACGTTCAAAGGATGCCCCGCAGAGGGGAGAAGAAAAAGGAAGAGTATCTGTGTTTGATCGATTGACCTTCCCTGGCCACGCCCGAAGAAGGGTTTGGAGGCAAAGAGGAAAACTGCAGATCTTTGCCTGTAACATGGCAGGAATTACTGGGGGGTATGGTGCTTTGCCTGACCGGCCTGAAGAGATCATCAAGTTGGCTCAAAGGCCCGGGCCCATAACAAGGCGGGGCCAAGCAGTAAGAGAGAAGCTTGCAGCACCTGATGATTTGCCAAAGATCACCACTTTAATTGTAAATGTGGTGACTTCAGAAGAAGAGGATGTGCCGCTAATGATCCTAGCTGAAGGGACATCTAGCCAAACGATAGAAGAGATGCCTATGGCTGCGGCTCTGGACCCAACCATCTTAATGATGTTCAGAAGATACCAGCAAGAGATTGAGTCTCTTAAAAGGCAATTAAATGAGAAGAATGAACAAACTCCTGTCTCCAAGCATGCTGAACCAGCGAAAGAGATCTCTAGTTCTGCGGAGGTTGTAATACCTGCCGTCTCCCACCAAGCAAGTCACAGGAAAGCTCCATGCCAGCCTTTCCCGCCACAGCCGACAGTGCAGCCTTCGGCGCTACAAGTGCAACCCTCTCCGCCAGAAGTGCAGCCAAGTTTACATGCTACTGTAATGACAACTCCCTTTACACAACAACAGGTGCACTTCTACCTCGAGCATGTTGATGCTACTGTGGTGAATAAGCTGATGGTCAAAAGGATGATAGAAATGAAGTTGTCCGAGAGGGCTGATGGTGATTGTGGAGCTTTTGATGTCTACCGGGTGCCGTACCCTCCACAATATGCTGCAAGGAGACTACCCTCAGGCAGTAACAAGCCGCCAAAGTTTGTGAAATTCAATGGGCAAGGCTCTCCAAAGGAACATATTGCTTATTATATAACAGTCATGGGAGACTTGGCTGCTGATGAAGCTTATCTGCTGAAGTTCTTCGGCTCATCCCTCACGGGCTTGGCCTTTGAGTGGTATTATAGCCTACCAGCCGGGTCTGTAGCTGATTGGCCCGATATGCAGCAAAAGTTTCGAAAAAGGTTCCATGTCACAGAAAGGGAAATTACAGTGGCATAATTATACTCTACCCGACAGAGGCAGGATGAAACAGCCCTGGATTACATTAAAAGATGGAGGAACCTGGCCATGAGGTGCAGGCGGCCTCCGTATCAAGAAGATGATGTTCAAATATGCAAGCAAAACCTCAGGAGGGAAGTGCTTGAAAAGATGATTGGAACAGATATCAGGACATTCGACCGTTTGAACAGTGTGGTGGCAGAGGTCGAAACCTTCTTGTCCAAACGTCCGGCAATCAACATTCCTGCTGTTCAGAAAGGGAAAGTTGTTGAACGGCGATCAGCACCAACTGAAGCGAACACTGTTGATTTCAATACCTTTGACCGGAAAACAGAAAAGGCCAAAGTAACAAATGCCCCTCCGCCAGCGGGGGCAATGGAAAAGAAAGAAGGTGTCTCTTTGAGGAACAAAATGAAGAAGTTATACTCATTTCCCAAAGAAAAGACACGGGCATTATTTGACTGGGCATATAAATACAACAAGATAACATTGCCTGAGCCAAAGAGACCCGATGATGCAGCAAAGAAGGACGATCCTCTATTCTGTCCATATCACCGGGCACTAGGACATGTCATTGAGAACTGCTTTGTCTTCAAGGACGTCATGGAAAGCATGATTAAGAAGGGCGAGTTACAAATGTGAGAACACCAGGTGGATCCTCCTCGCCCTCACGAGCCCCCAGTAATGAGGCATGCTATCAATATGATTTCCCTATACCAGAAATTGCCTGGAGAGGCTGCTGAAACTTGCACACAACATACATATGAAGCATGCTTTCTTACCCCCATCAAGGATCAGGTGGGATGGCAGATGGTACCAGCTAAGACTCAAAAGAGGCCATCAGTCTCCGAAGTGTCGAGGGCCCCTATCCGGGGTGTAACTCCAAAGCAAGCCCTGCCAGCAATAAGCCCGGTGTGGCACAATATAGAGTCATCGCCAGTTATCAGAATATTCACTCACAATCGGAGGAAGCAGACTCCGCTACTAGCCCATGAGAAGATAAGCCCCGAGGTGAAACGCTTGCAGCAATACATTAACTAGCTTGATTAATATGAACAGCTCGAGCTGAAGCTAATGTTGGTGAAAGACCATGTCCTTTGGGAACAGCTGGAGAAATTAACCATCAAAGAACAATCAGAAAAAGAGCAAGAGGAAGCTGGAGTCGACCTCTTCTGGGGGCACAAGCCGGCTGAGCCAAGGCGCCGGAAGAAGAATAAACCAAGAAACAAGAAGAAAATAGTCACATTACAATGTAACACTCTATCAGCACTGTTCACCCTGCCAGGGGAAGAAGATGAAGGGGAGCCTTCCTGATGGGGACATCGAAGCAAGACCACTCATATTTTGTTTGCATTTATGTCCTTTTATATTTGTATGTATACCCTTGTGTTATATGGGTACACAATTGTGAGTCTTACTGGGTTTTTGTGCAAAATGGGGCCCTCACTCCTTCCTCATTGGTCCATGTGGCACCATTTGGGTCCATGTGAGGCTGGTCAAAGTCCTAGGTGGCATCTAGAAGGTCAATTGACACATGGGGAGACAAGTGGGTTAAAAATTCAAAGGAGGCCACCTACCTTACCTACCATGTCCCCTTGGTCAAGGGGGCGCCCCCCTCCCATTTTTATTTTTGAAAATATGCTATTAGAACTAATTAGTTCTAATCCTTGTATACCCCTCCCAACCCTAGATCTGAGGGCATTAGTGGTCATTTTCCATTTATTATATAAGGCATGTATTTCCATTTTTCATGAATTAATGAGAAGAAAAAAAACTTGTGTAAGCTTGGAGCTTCTTGCGCCCCTCTCCCTCTCCTCTGGTTCTCCTTCTCCATCCTCTGCATTTCAGGGTTGTGAACCCTTCTATCTTAGCACCTCCACATCTGAGTTCATTCTTTGTCGCCGCCGCCGCCGCCGTTCGTGCTGCCATCGAGCCGCCGCGAAGCCACTTCTGAAGTTCTGCCCAAGGGTCTGTTTGGCTGGACAGAGTCTCACTCTGGGAATTATAACTCCCAACTCCGACCTTATCTGGCCTTGATATTTTCAGGGTTGGTTTCTCTCTTGATTCCCAACCTCCAGTAAAAAAATCCCGCCATTTAGAGGTCATTTTATATTTTTCTATTTTTGTGTCTTTCTGTCTTCCTGATCTGTCCCTTTTCAGATCTGTGTAGCAGAAGTTCAGTTCTTCCCCCTTTCGACCCCCCTTTTGATTTTTGTTGGAATCCCCAAATTTATTGGAGGTTCTTTCCACCATCCCCTTCCTCCAAAAAGTTTTTCCAAATTTCAAAAGCCCTCTACCTATTTTTAGAAATTCGGTCTTTCTCCCAAAATCTGTTCAGTCCCTGCTGTCCAGATCCGACCCAGGGTCAGTATAAAATCCACAAACAATCGAAACTTCCACCAAACCTTTCATAAGATATATCCCCGCTTTCCTCTCTTCGGTCTCTACAACTTTCATGAAGGGCTCAAAAGCTGAATCGAAGGTTTACAATGCGGTCAATGCCAACTCTCAGGAAAACTTGGTTCTACCCTGAGTTTTCTGATCCTGAGAGCCAGCAGCTTTAATATTCGATAAAGGCCATCAACGGGAAATTAAAAATTCTTTCTCTGGCTATAGATAGAAGCATTTTAAGTCATATTTCCAGTGGTACCTCTTGTGCGTCGATCTGACGTCGGGAGTGACCGCAGTAGCAGTTCTCGTCCGGTCGCACGGGTCTGAGACAGAACTCAAATCCGTGGATAGCAACTCCGGCGGGTGATGATCGGAGCCGCCCGGCCTCCGGCCGGTGAACCAGCGCGCCACCACCCCAGGGAGCGCCCCTCCAGGCGTCCCCACCATAGTGGTGCCACTTTGACCCCACACGGCACCACCGACCAGCACGTTGGTCCCACGACCGTGAGTACGCGTGTCGCCGAAGCTACAAGAAGTCGCCCGTCAACCCGAACCCGTTACTCCCGGGACCCACTTGTGCCACCCTTTACCTCCATGCGTGGAGTGGGCAGTAATTTGTTGCTATAATTATTGTGTAATATTTGTTCCAGGAGTACGAGATCGGTCGGAATCGTCTTCCCCACGCCAGGCGCGTGGAGGTATCGTATTCGCTCCTTTACCCGGCATTTGCTTTATTCGTATATACTTGTTTATGCCGCTGCTAGAGATCATGCTAGGATCGTAGCCCGCTTTACTTTTATATCATCGCTGCTGTGAGAGAGAGAGAGATACCGTCCCGTGACCAGATCCGGGCACGAAATTGTGAGTTGACCACCCTAGCTCTTGCCGGTTTCTCAACCGCGCACGTCTGACGCTTCCCTCGAAAAGGGACGATCGCGAGCTTATTTAGAGTCCAAGGATTGCATATCCATTTGGAGTCGAGTCCGTGGTCCATCCCGCATCACTTCCACTCCATCACTGGAAGCAAATCAAGCCGAGGCTTCAACCTCGATGCATGCTACCCGCTCTGGGAGAAGGTGGGGGCGTCTACCTCCAGCCAACCATAATATTATCTTCAGGGGTGAGCAGCCCTACCAGATACCGGAGCCAGAAGTCCGGTGCATTGAAATTCCTCCCCCGTCAGGCCTCTATACAAAAGCAAAAGGGGGTGACGAGACTCTGTCATTCCTTGAATTCCTGTCCATTCTGGAGGGTAAACAGCTGGCTCAGAATGCTGCTACTGAAAACAAAAATCCCTGGCAACCATCTGCCACGATGATCAAAGAGAAAGATAAAGCGAACATCGACCTTCCCTCAACACCAGAGATAACTTCCCCGGTGGAGACTCCCCAACGGTCCCCTCAGGAGAAGGAAGCAAGAGAAGGGCAAGCCATGCCGCAAGCACCCCATGAGGCTCCAAGACCCCGCTGGGTGGAGGAGATGCGACTATCCAACGTCTGAGTGGGTAGCCGAATCATGAAGATGCTGAAGAAGCTCCCCACAAGGTTTTCTATATGGGAAATCCTTTCCTTGAGCGAAGAAGCTCGCCAAGCTATTATTGACGCTCTACAGTGGCCAGCTCAATATGAGGCACTCTTGACAGAGGTTAACTCCGGGCCAGCTGTTACATTCACAGAGGATGACATGTTAATTCCTGACCCCAATCATAACAGGCCTCTGTATATGAGGGGGCATCTCAACTGTCAGCCATTAAGCCGAATTCTGATAGATCCGGGAGCTGCTGTAAACATCCTACCCTACCGCATCTATCAAAAGTATTATTTTGATCTGCACCTCACCAAAGTGAAAGATATGAGGATTGTTGGCTTCAATCAGAAATGTGAAACTCCGCTCGGAGTGATAGAGTTCAACCTCACATTGGGTGATTTCACCACCACCGTGCAATTCTATGTCATAAATTCTAATACTACATACAAAGCCCACATAGATACCAGATAGTGCCCTCTACCTTGCACCGGTGTATCAAGTACTGCCACAATGGCAAAGAAGAGAGGGTGTTTGCAGATTTGCATCCCTTTGAAGTATACGAGTGTCACATGCTCGATGCACCGTTCTATACGGAAGCCACCCAAGGGGCGAAGAAGAAAGAACTTCCTGCAAGTCAGAAGAAAGTAATGTCAAAAGCAGACGAATGGTCCCCTCTGCCACCCCCGGGTTACGTGGAACAACAGGAGGTCGCCCACGTCTCTCATACTGGGGACTTTGCTAGAATTGCACCACCAGCTGCTTACCCTATCAAAGCAGAAGACGATGTGAAGGAAACGCTCAAGCTCGTTGAGATCCCGCCTGGACTGTTCAAACCCATTCTGAGCTTGGATGCCAAACAGTGAAACCACTGAAGACTATGCAGGTTCCCTGTTTCGGCGAACCCCCTATGATATTCTACCATGGAGAACCTGTCGATGAGGATGATGAAGACTGTGTAATCCCGGAGGAGGCGACCAGCAAGATGGTACCGATATCGGGTCTGGACTACATTACCCAGCGGGTCTCCCAGATGTTTACCAAAATGCAGATGCTTTTGCTGCAGCTTGTAGGCCAGAAGAAGGCATTCTAGAAGCTGTGGGATCCGCCCAACAACAACAAAGAATTACTAAAAAACACTCAGCACCCAAGGCTAGGCTACCCCCTGCAAGAGTATTATGAGACAGAGGTAGATGTTATCTCCACCTACTTCATCCATGAAGACCCTTTTGAGGCGGATTATGATGATTACCCACCATATGGCGATGAAGCAACACACCGCCCCGAAAGTGGTGCTGAAACCTGTGACAATTATGAGAGCTCAGGGGGACAAGATGAAGTTGCTCTATGCCGATGCTGGAAGGAGCTCCTTCCCAAGGAGGATCTATTCCAGACTGAAGTCAACATTGACAGGGGGACACCTGATGAAGATCAAGCTTCTGAGGAAGAAGAGAAGCGCCTAGAATTTGAGCACATACTGGGGGAGATCCAGGCCATGCAGGACCTGGTAGATCCGACAGAAGAATTTCTACCTGTGGACCCTCAGGGGGCAGAAGGTCATATGTCAGAAACACAAGATGAGACATCAAAACAGCAAAGCAGAGCTGACCGAAACCCAGTGGAGGGTCCAATAATTCAACAGTGGAACAAAGAAACTGAGGGACAAGTTCCTCTAACCCTAGAGAGCCAATCTGAAGAAAACCAATAATCACTGGTCGACTTCAAAGACCTGATATCGACTTATACATCACTCGGGGAGCTGGAGGTCCTCGAGGCTGAAGAAGATTACATCAATGGAGGTTTTATAAACCTCGAGGAAGCTCCACCAGAGGTCGAGGACGGCGGTCAGGTTACCGTCGATGAGCTGACAGAAGTGAACCTGGAAACTAAGAAGGATCTGAGACCCACCTTTCTCAGTGCACTGTTGTCGGCAGAAGAACAAGAGCAGTAAATACGATTTCTGAAAGAGTTTCGGGACTATTTTGCCTGGACCTATGATGAGATGCCAGGGTTGAACCCCGATGTGGCACAACATCTGCTGTCAATTGATCCAAGAGCAGAGCCTGTAAAGCAGCCTCCCAGGCAGATGCGGCCCGAGCTGATTAATCAAATTAATGGAGAAGTCGACAAGCTCATTGATGTGGGGTTCGTCAAAGAAAATCAGTACACAACATGGTTAGCAAATATAGTGCCCGTGAAGAAGAAAAATGGGCAGATAAGAATACGTGTTGACTTTCGGGACCTCAACAAAGCATGCCCGAAAGATGACTTCCCTGTGCCAATCACTGAGGTGATGATTGATGCCACCACGGGCCATGAAGCCCTCTCATTTATGGACGGATCATCTGGGTACAGCCAGATTTGGATCGCTGAGCAAGATAGGGTCCATGCGGCATTCCACACCCCAAAAGGGATATTCCATTACAAAAGGATGTTGTTCGGCCTCAAGAATGCCGGTGCTTCATATCAAAGAGCCATGACGAAGATATTCGATGACTTGCTCTACAAGAAGGTGGAGTGCTACATTGATAATCTGGTGGTGAAGACCAAGAGGAAGGAAGATCATCTGCAAGATTTGAGAGCAGTGTTTCAAAGGCTACGCCAATATGAGCTAAAAATGAACCCCATGAAATGCGCCTTCGGCGTGTCCAGCGGAAAATTCCTTGGATTCATTATCCGGCATAGAGGCATTGAAATTGATCCATCCAAGATCAAAGCTATTCAAGAACTCCCTCCTCCAAAGAGTCTGTCAGAGATGCGGTCCTTGCAAGGTCGATTGGCATATATTCCCTGATTTATTTCAAATCTGTCGGGTCGATGTCACCCTTTCTACAAGCTCATGATGAAAGATATGCCGTTCTTTTGGGATGAAGAATGCCAAGCAGCTTTCGAGAAGTTGAAAGAATATCTGAAGACCCCTCCGGTGTTGGGAGCACCAATTAAAGGAAGACCCTTGATTCTTTACATAGCAGCTACTCACTATTCCCTAGGGGCAATGCTAGCTCAAGTGAATGAAGAAGGTAAAGAGCAAGCCCTTTACTACCTCAGCAGAAGGTTAGTAAGGACTGAAGAAAAATACACTTTCATAGAGAAGACTTGTCTGGCGCTGATCTTTGCTGTCAAGAAGCTCCGGCATTACATGCTGTCCCATGAAATCAGATTGATATCTGGAGCGGACCCGCTCAAGTACATATTATCCCAGCCAGCACTCAAAGGTCGACTCGGCAAATGGGCCGTGATCCTAATGGAATTTGAAATTTCATATGTGCCTCAGAGAGCCATAAAAGGTCAGGCCGTAGCCGACTTCTTTGCAGCACACCATGCACTAGAAGATACTCCATTAGGAACTAAACTCCCTGATGATGAAACACTAGAGGCATGTCAAGCTCAGCCGGTGATGTGGCACCTCTACTTTGATGGGCCATCAAGAACAGAAACCACCTCAGTTGGACAGGTCAGAGTCCGAGCAGGAGTTGGCATTGTCCTGAAGTCACCCGAAGGGGAAGTGGTATACACTTCATGCTCAATAAACAAGCCATGCACCAATAATGAAGCTGAGTATGAAGCTCTGATAATCGGCCTACAAATCGCTCTCAACATGTGGATTCAGATGCTCCAAGTGTTCGGTGACTCAATGCTGATAATAAAATAGATGCATGGGGAGTTTGAGGTGCGGAAGCCAGAACTAAGCCCTTACTGTCAAAAAGCACTGCACCTTATGATGAACTTCCACCATATTAAGCTCAATCATGTGGGCCGGGGGCATAATGCTCAAGCTGATGCTTTGACAAAATTAGCCAGTTCACTAGCAGTCCCACCAGATGAGACACTCAACATTGTTGTGATAAATCGACGGCAGGTTCCCAGTATGCTAGAATCATGTCCAGAGGAATGTGAGGCCAATATATCCGAAGAAACGCGAGAGCCTGACTGGAGACAACACCTTATACAGTGGTTCCTCCACCAGCAGCTACCCAAAAGCAAAGAGGAAAGAATGAAGCTCCTTAGGACCAAGGATTCCTATGAACTCCGGAGTGGAACACTATTCCGAATCATGGCGGACGCCCGCAAAAAGATTCTGCTCTGCTGCCTATCCACAAGGGAGGCCTAGCAAGTGATGAAAGAAATACATGCCGGAACAGTCGGTGCACACCAAGCTGGACCGAAAATGAAAATTGAAGTCAAGAAACTAGGCTATTATTGGCCTACTATGTTTGAAGACTGCTGTCAATTTGCAAAAATATGTCAGAAATGCCAAGAGCATGCTGCTATACACAGAAGGCCACCTGTACCCCTTCACCCAACAGTTCCCAGTTGGCCTTTCGCTCAGTGGGGAACCGATGTGGTTGGACCTCTTCCAACGTCCTCAGCCTGATACAAGTATATCTTGGCTATAATAGATTACTTCTCCATATGGGCAGAAGCTATAGCACTCAGAGAGATGACTGGTGAGCTGGTCGCTAGATTTATCAAACAGAATATTATTTTTCGGTTTGGTGTTCCCAACCGAATAATTTCTGACAACGGAAGCCACTTCAAGAATCAGAAAATATATCGGCTCGCCGAGAAGTACAAAATTGATTGGAGGACTTCCACCCCCTATAATCCGCAAGCAAACAGATTTGTTGAAGCATTTAACAAAACCCTATGCACACTCCTTGCTAAGACTGTCAGCTCCCACAAGAAGGACTGGGGGGGAAAGATGTATGAAGCATTGTGGGCGTATCGTACTGTCTACAAGACCCCCACAGGTTGTTCACCCTTCTCCTTAGTATACGGCTCCGAGGCAGTAGTCCCCATAGAGCTGGAAGTTCCATCGCTCAGGGTTGCCATTCAATACGGCCTGGTCCGCGATGAACAAACAAATACTGAAAGAAGGTTTGAAGAATTGGCTGAGCTGGAAGGAAAACACCTTCAGGCACAGAATAACATCCAGGCATACCAAGCCCGCATGGCAAATGCCTTCAACAAGCTTGTCAAAGGGCAAGAATTCAAGAAAGGTGACCTGGTCATGGTCAAGAAGAAAGAAGTCATGGCTTCCAACCCAAAGGGCAAGCTGGCTGCAAATTGGTTGGGTCCATACGTGGTCCAAAGGGTCTACGAAGGTAGAGCCTATGTGGTCGTTAACCATCGGGGGGAAGTTCAGTTCCCGCCACTCAATGGCAAGCATCTAAAGCTCTATCTTGCTATACCACTGCCCTTTGAGGGAGTGGCAAATGATTGAATAACCAGCCTCAACATGAAAAATTGATGGTAATGAGAGCTCTGAAGAATGATGATAACGAGAAGGAGGGCCAATCCTTCCCTTCATACCAACATCAATTCGGACCTTCCGTCCAAGTAGATGATGAAACCCTATTCTTCTTTGCGTTGGTGTTCACCCCGCATCAACGATGAAACTCACACATTTTCGCCGAATGGCTTCGTTGCCCGAGCTGCTACATACCAACATCAATTCGGACCTTCCGTCTGGGTAGATGATGAAACCTTATTCTCCTTTGCGTTGGTGTTCACCCCGCATCAACAATGAAACTCACACATTTTCGGCGAATGGCTTCGTCGCCCGAGCTGCTACATACCAACATCAATTCGGACCTTCCGTCCGGATAGATGATGAAACCCTATTTTCCTTTGTGTTGATGTTAATCCCTGCGCCAATGATAAAACTTACATTTTCAATGAATAGCTTCGCGCCTAAGCTGCTGCATACCAACATCAATCCAGACCTTCCGTCCGGATAGATGATGAAATCCTATTCTCCTTTGCATTGATGTTAATCCCCACATCAACGATGGACTCTTTTACATGAGCAAAAGGCCACATGCAACTTCAAATATTACATAAAAAAAAAAGAAGCAGTGAAAGAAAAAAATGGGGCTTAAATTAGAGGTGCCCTGCCGGACTTGTTCAGACATACTGGACAAGGGCAAAAAGGGCTATAACCCAACTACGGCGAAAATCCGAAAGGGCGCTGCAGACTAAATCGGGTACCTCGCCACGTGAAAACCCGAAAGGGTGCGTGGGCAAAACCAAGAGGGGGCTGACTCAGGTGAAAATCCGAAAGGGCGCTTGGGTCAGTAATGTGATTACAAAAAAAAAAAAGATGTAAAATACATACTATACCTCTTGGCGACACTTCCATCAAATGTCCCACCAATGATGAAACCTTCTGTCGGTCACAAGGCATCATCGCCTAGATCGATAATGAAACCTATCCAGAATAGACCTTCCGTCTACTCTGATGAAACTTATCAATTTCCTTGAGTGGCCATAAACCCAATGCTGATGATGAAGCCTTCTGTCGGTCACAAGACATCATCGCCTGGATCGATAATGAAACCTATCCAGAATAGGCCTTCCGTCTATTCTGATGAAACTTATCAATTTCCTTGCATCAGCATAAACCCAATGCTGATGATGAAGCCTTCTGTCGGTCACAAGGTATCATCGCCTGGATCGATAATGAAACCTATCCAGAATAGACCTTCTGTCTATTCTGATGAAACTTATCAATTTCCTTGTGTCGGCATAAACCCAATGCTGATGATGAAACCTTCTGTCGGTCACAAGGAATCATCACCTAGATCAATAATGAAACATATCTAGAATAGACCTTCTGTCTACTCTGATGAAACATATCAATTTCCTTGCGTCGGCATAAACCCAATGCTGATGATGAAACCTTCTGTCGGTCATAAGACATCATCACCTGGATCGATAATGAAACCTATCCAGAATAGACCTTCCGTCTATTCTGATGAAACTTATCAATTTCCTTGCATCAGCATAAACCCAATGCTGATGATGAAACCTTCTGTCGGTCACAAGGCATCATCGCCTGGATCGATAATGAAACCTATCCAGAATAGACCTTCCGTCTATTTTGATGAAACTTATCAATTTCCTTGCATCAGCATAAACCGAATGCTGATGATGAAACCTTCTATCGGTCACAAGGCATTATCGCCTGGATCGATAATGAAACCTATCCAGAATAGACCTTCCGTCTATTCTGATGAAACTTATCAATTTTCTTGCATCAACATAAACCCAATGTTGATTATGAAGCCTTCCGTCGGTCGCAAGGCATCATCACCTGGATCGATAATAGAACCCACCTGGAATAGGCCTTCCGTCTATTCTGATGAAACTCATCCATTTTCTTGCATCGGTATAAACCCAATGCCGATGGGGAAGCTTCCATTGACCATACGGCACTCTGCCTCGGTCAATGCTAAAACCTATTCAAGATAGACCTTCTGTCTATTTCGATGAGACATATGAACCCTTCATCCATACATCGACAAACATTCCTACATTCGACTCTTTTGGCCGACAAAACATCTACTTATGCTAATGTTCCAGTTAGGGGACTCTCAAAACCGCATCACGCGGTGGAGCGATTCCCCCATCCTTTCCTTGAAAGAGTGGGCACTCTCCCGCGGTACAGATACGAGCGTATTTCCATAAGAGTTACCAGAACTGATGCAGACTATTATAGAATAAAGATGTGGAGATGGGTACCGAAGACATCAGAGGAAAGATAATTTTTCATTACAAAAAGGGGATAAAGACAATTGGGGCCCTTCGAGGGGGATGGACTACAAAAGGAAGATCGTCTAAGATCGTCGGAAGATGTCTTCAAAGTCAAGAAGCCCGACATGTGAAGCCGCTCCCAGTTTATAAAATTGAACCTCCTCCTCCTGAATACGAGTCATCTCGGTCTGTAAAGATGCAAGTCGAACTTCCAGCAATGCGGTCTCCTCAATACCCTGGGCCTCTGTCGACTCCAGCAGTGGTATCTCAGCCTCCACAACATTCAATTAGCTCGAAGCTCCTCTCGTTGGCTACGCAAGAATTATGCATGAGCGGCTGAAGCTTCGACCTGGGCCCTGTTCCTGTGGAGATCAGAGTTCAATGACTCCAGCTCTGTCTGACAATCGGCCTTCTGCAATTTAAGGGCCGTCAGCCGGTCGTTCATTGTCCGCTCGAGAAAGTCTCGACGATTCACAAATTTCAGCAAAAATAGCACCCGCTGCGTCCATATCTCTAAAGGACAACCTAATGCCTACAGACCAATTGTCAGCCGCTTAGCCACTTCCTTCAATTGAAGATAAGACAGTGTCGGTTGAGATTCTACTACCAGGCGCAACATCTCCAAATGCTGCCAGACAAAATCCTCTGATGATGAAAAGCCAAGGGAGGCTGCTGGCGTCACATCAAAAGTGACTTCACCATCTATGGAGGCCCATAAGCTGGTATCTGGCTCAGAAGAAGAAGATGGAATTGCCACCAAAGCTGAGGAAGCAGGCACCTCAACAGTCTGCTCATGTTTCGTCGGGCTTTTTAAAGATCTCTCTTCCACAAATGCTGGAGACGACAGAGGCTCCGACTCTATTACTTGCACAAATGGAGCTGTAAGATCAAGCGCAATGGTTATTACGGCCGCTGGAGCGAAGGCAGAGCCCCTGGATGGATCCACTTCGGCCCTCAACTCTGTGGCAGGCACTAGAGCAGAACTCTCTCCCAGTGAACTAAACTCTAGTGATGATACTTCAGCTGCCGGTTGTATCCTCACTGGCGTAGGATGAAGTACAGTAACCGCCTCCGGAGAAGATACAGTGACGAGAGGCAATATCTCTAAAGCCCTCGATGAAATGACGACATCCGAAGACGGTACCAAAAGGTGATCAGCTGCGCCAGGCTCCTGGAACAAAATCTCAATAAGCACCAAGATGACAAAATAAATGGCAAAGCTATGCGGCTTGGCGAAAAGGGGCGAGCAGAATTTACCATGGTCGCGGAGTCCATCTCCTCAAATGCCTGTATAGAGGACACTAATTTCGCAGATGAAGCAACAAAAGGAGGGGTTATCTCCACTTCCATGTCAATTCCGGCGAATTCTTCTTGCAATATTCCCTCAAATGACAGTGCTAGCAATCTTGGAGGGCTGAATATTGAAATGCCACTCAGTAGCGTAGAGGGCGTCACTGTCCCTTTGCTGACTGTCTCATATGATCTCTCATCACCCTCTGAAGAATCATAGTCAACTTCTTCGTCAGAAAGGGTAGTAGAGCTGCTGGAAGAGATATCTACACTAGGCTTGAGTTGGCCTGCCGCTTCTGTTGCCTTACGAGCTGTTGAGCGGGTGATCACACGCTGCAATGGGATAGCACCCTTCTTCAACATAGTTTTATGTCCTTCTTGCTGCAAAGGGACGTCTACAACAGGTGTCCTAGCCTCAGTACTGACTACTTCAACCGCTACAGCACAAAGACATGCATAGGGCATGGTCAGAAGATCATCAGGAAAAGAAGATTCAGAAAGATCTGAGTCACTTGGCTCACCTTCAGCTTCACTAGTCAGCGTGGGGGAAGGAAGTCTGACGTCTTTCTGAACAATGGGGGCTCTCCTATGGCTTCAGCTGTCTCAGTTGCCTCCACCATAGCCACAGCAGGGGGTTCCACATCCTCCGTCACCTTGGCGATCTCCTCGGTATTCACAACAGCAGCAACTACTTCTTAAGCTATTACCTAGTAAAGAAGATGTTAGAGAATGAAGGTGCCGTAGAAGGAATAATCTTATAGTCTGTAAAGAAAAGTAGTGCCACCTTCAGCTGCTTGCTGGGTAGTCTCCCGCTGAGCGACAAACTGTTCATATGATGGCACGTGATGCAAGGGAATCTCAATTACATCAGCTGTGGAGGATGGCTGCTTCAATGAGGCTTTCCAAGCTTTCTTCACTCGTCCCAAGGCAACTTTCAGCAAAGAAGCCGCCCTCTTTCTGCTAGGAGGTAGTGGGGTAGTGGTTGGCGCTGGTGTAGGAATGTCAAAATATTTAGGCTTCTGGGCCTGGGAAATAATTTTCCTATAAAGCCCCTGCTGTTTTATGTCCGGCCTATCTGCTGAAGAGGACGTGTATCGTTATAAAAAGGGTTAAGGAATGAGACAAGCAAAATGTCAGCTGGAGAAAATTTTACCTGTCAGGCCATTAGAAAAAGATGAGAGGGGCCAGTATTGATAAGCCACCTCCTTGCTACGGGATGCCGCCTACCGAACAAGCCAGCAAATGTCGCCAATTTTCTTGCACTTTTCGGCCAGATCAGCCAAGTCCACATGGCCGTGGGAAGCAAGACAATGATATAAGCCGAGGTGGTCGAGACCCTAGCCATTAGCATAATGGAAAGATACAAACAAGGGCTTGTCGAGAATACTTGCTACAGGATTGTCAAGGGTCAGCCCATGGATATTCATCAGAACAAACAACCAAGACGTATGCTGATAATACACCGGGGTTCTGTCTTCCCTCCCAATGAATGCCTGATACGGGAAGAAGCGGTCAACCTTGCATTTTCATGAGACTACTTTGGGAAGCGGCTCCTCGATTGGAAAAGGATAATGTTGAAGTTCCAGGCGAGCGTCACCAATTTGGCATAAATGTTCCAGATTCTTCATAAAGACATCTTCACTTATGTCAGCAAGCACATGCCTCAACTGTTTGGTTGCATCTTCTTTCGGGGCTTTCCTGCGTACTATGTATGCATCCGCCTCCTTTGGGTGCTGAGGAAATAGCCTCTTCAGATGGGCTTCATCAATATCAAAGACTGGCCCAGGCTACTGACTTAGAAAAGTACGCTCGGCCACATCCTAGCATGTTATTCTTGCATTGCGATAGAAGCTTGTTCGGGCATTGCACCATTTTATATACTCTAGAGTGACCCGGGGAACACGGTTCGGCACTGGTACTCTGAAGGTATTGGCATCCCGGCGATGGAAGTAGTCCCACCAAGTGCGACCTTCGCTGGCAACAACCGAGCCATGCTTTGACCTACTGTCCAACGGAAACCTAGCAGGTGAAGGTGGAATGTGCTGATCATAGCCGAGATTCCGGCCGAATCTGAATGGGTAGTACGGTTCTAGATGAACCACGCCCCCCTTCCTGAACACTAAAACACTGGGGCGGATGGACAAAGCCCAATCAATGAGCTCAGGCTCCAGGACTGGCTGGGTCACTGTGGCACCCGAAATAAAGTGGGTAAAAGTCTCCACCGCCTCAATTACACACTCACGCTGACGATTCACCAACGGAGCAGAATGTGCTGCCAAATTCCAGAAATGAATAGTTCCTGCTGAATCCACCAGAACCCTTGTTAACCGGCCTCTGATAGAGTAAAGCTACTGTGACACTGGGCTAGGTTCAGCACTTACAAATTCTAGCATCGTAGGGTATAATGTAGTCGTCTGCAAAGTCCTGGGAGCAAGCTCTGGGAACAAACTACATACCCAGGCATTGAAGAAAAGGAACGGGCCCACTGTTCTGAAGGACCAGGGGACCCGATGCTTATAAAGATCTCCCAGAGATTTGTAAACCAGGCAGAGCGCAGCCGGACATAAAGTAAGCCGCATGCCCCAAGCCATCTGACATGCCGGGTATATTACCTCCGGCCTGATAACTGTTTCATCTCTCTGCGGAAGAGCAAAAGTGCATAGCCAAAATGTAAGATAAGCGGCACAGTGAGTAAGGGGATCCACTCCAGCAGGATTCGGCCCTCCTCGGCTGACTCGTCGAATGGAAGCAGGTAGCTCTGACTTGAACTTGGGAGGCTTGCTTTGCTTACCTGCAACGGGAGCCACATAAGGAAACTCATTATATTTCAAAGGGCCACCGAAGAAATATTGGATCCAATGTCCTAATTGAACTTTCATCCTACTGCTCTTCTCCCGGGTATGATAGCCCCTAGATGATCCCTATGATGTGCCAGGCAGAGGGAGCGATATGCTTTCATCAAGTATCGGTATGAAAAGCTGAAGAAATACTAGCCCTCTCCGTCAGTTTCATCCTTGATAAAGTCATACAAGCAGATCTCTTCATAAGGTTCTCCGTCAATCGGCAGACCTGAAAGCTGTGACAAACTCCAAAGGTCCAAAGAAGTTTCACCATCTGCTGTGTAAAAACTATTAAACTGTGGGCAGAAACTTCAAACATGCCGCAGCATAGGCCTTTGGAGATGGGATACCAGAAGCGGGATGCATATACACTATGATATACTCCGACTCTGATCAGTAAAGGAGCGTATTCGTTCAGCACAAACTCTGTAAATTCTACCGCTCCCACGCGGAAAAGATGAGCATCGGTCACTTTAGTGTCTGCAAACCAGCCGGCAGCCAGCTGAAACTTGAACTTGACAGCCAAGCAGTTCAGAACAAATGGCTCATCTCTATAGCCTCACTTGATGGGCGTAAGGAACAAGCTGTAGCCGGGCTTCTCTCTATTGACCTGACCTGCAGTAGTATCCCACCTGACTGGGGTAAACTCAGGAGCTCGTGTCAGCATCTTCTGTTCGGCTCCAACTCAGTCACTCCCAGGATGGCGTTCCATTTGCGTCGCTCTCCAGGAAGATAGATGGCTTCTCCATGATACACGGAGCCTTTCAGGCTGTCCCTCTCCAACAGTATGGCCCGTTCCACCATCTGGGCTAGCACAACGTTTCTCTTCCTAGCTACATTGAAGGTGCATATGACCGTCACTAGATGACGGTCCTTTGGAAAGTCCGAGCGATAGTCATCGTCACGATTGAAGCTTAACCCGTCCTCAGTAGGTAGGACGCGGGATGCAGACACTGTGTCCATTTCCGAGTCAGAGAACTCGTAAACTATGGCAACCTTCCCAAGACCTTGGTCTAGCCGGCTGACATTCAACTAAGTTACAGAAGGGCCAGACGCCCTACCCTGAGATGAAGCACCGACATCAGCAGTCCCGGAAGCAGCAAGGCTAGAAGTGGTGGCCATTTTAGCAACTACAAATAAGAAAATCAAAGAAGATGAGACAAGGCTGAGACAGCAATAGAAGAGGAAATCCTAATAAAATTTTGGAAGCATCTCCCCTTATCCGGGGTATGCCCAAAGTCAAATAGGATGAACACCCACAAAGAGGGGATGACTCCCTAATAAAATGGGACGTAGTCCCATATGTGAAGTAAGAAAAGAGCCTCACAGTGAAAAGAAAGAGGAAGAAGGAGAAATCTCTCATGAAGAAAGCTCACGCCGAGCGTCGCCTCTGGGAAGATGAAGAGAGAGAAAGCTCAGGTTAAAATGAGCTCTTCCCAAGCGCTCGTCGCTTTAAATAGTAACCTAGCCGAGAAGAACCCCCGGCCGAGAGAAATGGCGCACCGAGACCGCCCCGCGCTGAGACGATAGCAGCTGCCTAGAAGCGCACCGAGATCCGTTGTGCCGAGACTGTGTGCTAAGGCAATGCTGCGCCGACTTCAGCGTCGTGCCGAGACGTCGCCCGCGTCGATTTGGACGCGCAGAGAAGATGCTACAACCAGACAATCAAACCTAAATGTTGGTCGTTTAAGACTCAGCAAGCTCGTATTAGCCCAAACACCTATGGATGATGAGTCGTACAAACAGAACAAAGATTTCAAGCTGTAAGTAGATAGATCAAGCAAGAAGATGTGCCCAAAATATTGAAGGATACACTCGTAGGCCCCGTGCCGCTCATCCTTCGCTTACGTCACCTGCAGGTGGGGGACATTTGTTGACATTGAAAAAGTGTACAAATAAAGAGAACAAAAGATGCTATGAGTCATTAGCCGGAGCTCTAAAGATTGATGAAATATGCGGCTTTGATGATACTCTCTGAAGTCCCAGAACCGTGATGGAAGCCGAGATTTGTTATAAATAACACCCTGTCCGGCTGAAGCCTTTCCGGCAAAGCTGCTGTTCGGAGTGATTGTCTCTTGACGATCGGTCTGATTAAATCTGATTTAAATTTCGGGCAATCATTAGCCTGCCGATGAGATCTCTGAAATATCACGGTATTTGGTGAAATGGGCTTCATATCATGGGCCTAGCAACGTGATGATGAAAGGGTCACTAATACTGCTAAAGGCTAATAGAAGTGACGAAGGCTTCTAAGGTTCAACAAAGTAGAAATTGGGCCAAAGCCCATGTGCACACCAGAGGGGCGTCGAGTGGATAGTGGGTCAAGACGCGTCGATAGCATCATCACCAGGGGTGCGCTGGGATGAACACGCGTCGGGAGCATCATCGCCAGGGGCGTGCCGATTGAAGAGGGCCATCCCTCTATATAAAGCCCATGTCTTCGATAGTGAAAAGAAGACGGGGGGACGAGAGAAAAGAGAGCAATAGAGCACAATGAGATAAGGCAGCCAGTGGAAAAGAGGAGAGACTGAGACCCTGTGGAAAAGGGTCTAAAAGAGAAAGAGAAAGAGCAGAAGAAGGGTGAGCGAAGGAGATTCAAGGTGGGAGTCCGGCTGTCAAATGCCCACAGGGGCTACATTTTCCCCTCCCCATCCTTTATTCTAGCATTTTTCTGTCGTTTACTTCTGAGTACTATTCTTTGTTGATGTTAAGCGTCAGTGGAGTCCGACAGATCTTCAAGAGTCGTTAGTCTATGTGTGTAATCATATAGTCTTATTTCTTTCTATGCTGAATATGTGCGTTCTATTGAATGAAATGAAGCAGTAGGTTCTGGAACCATCTCTCTCTCTCCGTCTCCCTGAGCACTATTGTATTCGATAGCTATTGTGTACATATTTTGACTCTGCTATGTATACTCACCTCTCAGATCGTGTGGATTCATTTCTATTGCGACATCGTTGTGTTCCAAACCTCACAATTGCGGTGGGAGCCTGAGACAGTCCATCTCATGGCTTCTCATTCGTGAAATAGTGAGGGATACAATCGAATCACAGTTCACGTGATTCAATAAATAGCCCGGCTCCCAGTGGTGCTCTAGTGTGAAGTTCTTCGCCTCCTCGGGATGATATGTTCCAAAACCAGTTTCAGTGTTCTCCGGCCTTCTCAAAGCCCTTGAATAAAACTTCAAAAAACACCCCCAAAATCCACAACCTCAGAGCCCCAAATCCTCAAATCTCCCCTATCGGCGCCCTAATTACTTTCCCGGCGCGGTGCTCTCTCGGTGCGGGTTCTGCGCCGAGTAGCAAGCGCGCCGACAACTGCCCGCACTGGGCTGCCTCCGCGCTGACCACCTCTCCTCCAGTCCTCCCAGGCACGCCGACAACCTCCACGCTCCGGGCGTGGGGAAGACGATCTCGGCCAAGTACGGTAACTCCCGCTAAAAATAATAATTCACTAATTACATCAGTGATTTCTTGCCCACTCCACATAGGGAGGTAAAGGGCTACAAGAGGGGCCCGAGAGGACCGATCCTGGGTTGACGGGCAGCAAGTCGGAAGGGCTCTCGGGGCGAAACTGGGCTACTAGTCCGACTCGGTACTGCGCCGACTCGGTGCTGCGCCGACTCGGTTCTGAGTTGCAGGACAGCAAGTAATGGCTTCCAAAGGGACGTCATCCTCCTTGAGTCTTATGAAGGCGGCGCTTGGTTGGGACGATGGTGGGACGTCCTTGGTCGACTCCCTGAAGTGGGAGTTCCTGAAATTGAGCTTTGATATTTTTGCAAGGTATTTTGCTGTTGCCTCTGTTGGTCTGTTCACGGAACAGATTTGCGTGCCTCCACGACTGGAATTTTTGTGCTCAGATCCGGAGGCAGATCAAGGCATGGTTGGTGCCGTTGGAAAGAGGACTCACAGATATACAATATATGTTTTTTTTTGTCGATCCAGAGATGGGATTAGAAATGGGAAGCTCTGCAAACTACGGGTTTTTCTGTGGATCTGGTTATAGACTGTCAGGACAGAAAGGGTGCTTCCTGAAAATGATTTTTGACCGGAGGGTAAGAGAAATTTTATGGGTGTTGGGAAAATTATTGGTGGAAGGGGTGGAAGTTAGGAACACTTGAGAATTTCTATGGATTTTCTAAAAATTGATAAGGGGGTGGGAAAATTACGACAAGGGGGCACTATCTCGCAGATCTGGAAACTGGCAGATTATTGAGGGGAAGAACGAAAATACGGGAAAACGAAGGACAAATGGCATGAAATGTAAATTGGAGATTAGGAGAGACTGGAAGAACAAACTCTCAAAGTTTGGGCTCGATCAGACAACAAGAGAAAAAGATAAAAATACAGCTTTGAGGTTCTATCCTAATTTGGACAGAACTCCGCGCGGTGGCGGCTCGATGGTGGCGGCGGCGGCAGCGCTGAGCTTCACACTCAGGAAGGGGGTTGGAAGGGAGGCCTCACACATCAGAAGAAGGAGGCTACAACCTCTGCAAGGGGGAGAGAGGAGAGAGACAAGGGGCGCCCTAGGGCATTCAAGCAATTTCCATAAATTCTTCTTCATTAATTCCCATAAATTGTGAAATACAAGGTGTTTATATGAAATACAAAATGACCTAAACTAACCTCAGATCTAGGGTTAGGAAGGGGTATACAAGGGATGGAAGAATTTATTTCTCCCATCTGTTTTCAACACAATAAAAAAACCATTTTAAGGGGGCGCCCCCTTGACTTTGAAGGAGAGAAAATGGACTTTTAATACCATTTGTCCCCTTGAATGGTCAAGCTTCTAGAAGCCCACCTTGGACCTTTGACCAGCCCCACATGGGACCTAGGGCTTAGGTGGACCAATGGGGAAGGAGATGGGGGCCCCTAGCTGGTCCTACTAGGCTTTTGCAAATAAACCCAAACATCCTTAAGGAATAACAAATTGGCTTATAAAGCCTTACAATTGCAAACATGTTTTCTCAAGGATATAAATACAAATAAAAGGACACAAATATAAATTAAAAGTTAGTGCCCGGTGTTGATTCCCATCAGTGTGTGATTGAAGGTCAGGCTATGTCCGATTGGAAGCCATCACTATGCGTGAGGATGGTTCTCGGACCTAAGTTCTTCGCCTCGTACTGGAATCATGCTAATAAATCATAATAAACTGCCAATCGCATGATCATATGCATGCATCTTATATCCTGCAAGTGAATGAGCACGACAGTCTTATCTTGTTTTGCCCCCGGGGTCCCTTCTACTTTGGCGATTAATCAAGGGTCTTCCTTCCCCTAGAAGGATGTAATTAACGTCATAGCCTTTATGGTATGACAGACTTTCGGTCCCGACTCGAATCCCATAATCGACTGACTAAGTCAGATCGAGCGCATAATGAAATTGTCACCTCGGTGACTGGTGTGAGCGACGTCACGCGGTTCGGGGAAGAGCGGAGAGGGACGCGGAGCGGCGCGGGCTCCTTCTTTTTTTTGTTTTGTTGTTTGTTTGCTGCAACACAGAAATAAGAGAAGGGGGAGAAGGGGCCACCATGGGAGATTGCTCCGGCGGGGCGAGCAGGACAAGTGTGATATAGCAAAATATGGGGGTTAAACGGCCATAGCGGGAAGTGACTCGCCGCGGCCTCGATGATAAGAGCAGAATATAACAGAATATAAAGAGAATATAAGAACGGAAATTTAAACGGCCATTGGGGATGTGACTCGCCGCGGCCTCGATGATATAAGCAGAATATAACAAAACATAAAGAGATTATAGGAATAGAAATTTAAACGGCCATTGGGGAAGTGACTCGCCGCGGCCTCGATGATATAAGCAGAATATAACAAAATATAAAGAGAATATAGGAAACAGAAATTTAAACGGCCATTGGGGAAGTGACTCGCCGCGGCCTCGATGACAAGATGTGATCGCCAGGGGTCAAAAGACCCCAAAATAAGAAAGTGATCGCGCCTACCTCGAGAGCGGGAGATGGCGGGTTGCTTCTTCCTCTCCCTTCGGCCGGCCGACAGACAGGGCTTTCCTCGGTTACCTTTGCAAAACAACGACAAACAAGTAACAAGTGGATTAGAAAGATGAAGGTGTAGTATTCAAATCCTTGCGATAAAAGTAACGAAATGATGGCAAGACACACACCTGGTTGGTGTTATCTTTTAAACCCCTCTCGGACTCGAGTGGGAGAAAAATGAGATGATGGATGCAAGAAGTATAAGAGAAGAGGCGCCCTTGTGAAGGGAGATAGAGGATGCAGTATGATGAATGTAAAGAACTATGAAGAAGAAGGGGAAGAAAAGGCTTATTGGATGAGCCGAGGGTGAAATCCGGTGGAGCTCCGGCAGCGTGGGGACGACGTGGAAGCGCGGTGGATGAAGACGACCTTCCTCTCGCGAGCGTGGGCACCCGAGAAGCCGGCAGAACCTCCACCTACAAAAGACCCGACGGGTTAGAAAATGACTCCGTAGCCTCTGGGCTCCGGCAGCCTATCGGATCACTGCTTAGCTCCCCCAGAACTGAGGGGGTGGGCCTCTATTTATAGGGCTCCGGAGGGTGGAGGCGTCCAGGACCCTGGACACCTCTATCAGGGCCAAAATAATATTTTATTCTATTTTTATTGATTTTTTTTGGAATATTTTTGTGGAGGCGTCCAGGGTCCCGGACGCCTCAAGCAGGTCCACCAAAAATCGACGAAGGCCGCACGCGGTTTGGCACAACGCGTGATTTTGTGAGCGGCGCCTCGTGATTCAGAAATGGGCGCGTCCAGCTGACTGGACGTCTCTATAATTTGGATTTTTTCACACACGACAAACCGTCGTTCGGTGGCCGGCGCCCGTGAGTGAGTTGATGGAGGCGTCCAGGGGCCTGGACGCCTCCAAAAGTATATTATTTTTTATTTTTCTTTTGTCTTTTATACAAGGGCTGGCATTTTAATTTTTTTTATTTGTTTTTATGGAGGCGTCCAGGGGCCTGGACGCCTCCATTAATATGTATTTTTTATTTATTTTATTTTTTTATGCCAACTGGCATTTTATTAATATTTATTATTATTAGTTTTTATGGAGGCGTCCAGGGTCCTGGACGCCTCCATTAAAATATATATTTTTTTATTTATTTTTGGGCCCTGATAAGAAAATAATAAAATAAATTAGTGGGGGCGTCTAGGGGCCTGGACGCCCCCATCAAGACCCACCGGGGTCCTCAAATCAGGCGTCGGCGGCCGCCCGGTAGACCCCCTTCTTGATTCCGGAACCTCTTGATGCGTCCGACTGGTGTTGATGCCGTCCGAATGCCGTGACGAGACGATTCCGGATGCCGAAAAAGGCAGAAGAAGACCCGAGAAAAGGAAGCACTCGAGTGATTCAGAATGCGTAAGCCGTTGCGGGGCGTTGTATAGTAATATGAGACTTCCTCAGGAGGCGTCAAGAATGGCGTGTCTACAGCTGCCCCGCCTTGGCGTCTGCTTTGCAAGGGAGCGACACGTAGTGGAATGGTATCGAAGTGGAGTGGAGTGAAGTGGGAGCGGACTGATAAGTTGATGCCAAGGTGTGATGAGACACGCTTTTGACGTTACTGTTTGGAATCTTTCCTGGAGTTTCAATGAGGCGACCTTGAAGAAGGTCTTTCAAACATTGACGATTGCTTGGACGGAGATCAAATAAGGGAGGGTGAGATGTGCGCTCAGGCACGAAACAAAAGGAGACCAACTTCTCGGTGTGGAAGTACCTGGGTCATAAACCGGAGGTTTCACCTTTGGGGAGCGGTTACCAGCCAATGTGGAAGTGCTGCGGCCAAGGTGGGTCAAAAAAAGTAAAGGAATATCTCAGGGTCTGTCCAAACAAGGGTCTCCTTTGGAAGAGCAGCGTAGGGCTGTCTCAAGGAAACTCAGTATTTCATTCGGAGTGGAATATCTCATATTTGTGGGAATTGGAGCACAACGGCTTTCACAATCGAATCACTTGAATGATCTTCCGCAATAAATCAAAGTCCTATATGAATGCATGCTGGGTTCAAAGAAAAATTTAAAACAAACAAAAATAGAAAATAGCCAAGGATAATATTGTCAACTTGTGAAGAACGGGTCAGGATACCGACCCGGTGAGCTGATACTGGGCTAGGGCCCGTTTATCCGCGCACCAACTCACTGAATGGAACCGTCGTCCCCATTCTATCACAAGTTGACGGCCTATCCGTACAACCCAAATTCCTCTGGGATCATCATCATTTTTGTTGAAGGGGAATTCAGATCCCAGATTCGTTCGAGCCGCAAGGTCCTTGACATGTTCTAGTAGCGTAAGTATCATATACTACGATGCATGACAAGGTGGGACCAACCAATGAAAGGTGGGACAGGAGATAGGACAAAGACGTCCGTTAGTAAAACCTGCACAGGCCAGCAAAGGTTAGCAACATCATAAAGTAGCAGAATCATAGCAGAATCGCACCACAGTTCAAAGGAGATCCAGACAAAATCCTGATAGCGACCGCTGATGTGACATGTTCTGTCCTGTAGCGATCTTCCCTTCCTATAAGAACTCCCCTTAGGCTAGTTCATTCAAATGCACCAAGGTGGGTTTTGGAAGCTCAGGAGAGGAAGGAGAGGAGAATCTAGAGATTTCAGGATGGAAGGAGAGTCTTCCCGCGTTATGAAGAGGAGCAGGCCTAGCAGCGAGATCAGGCGACTCTCCGACCTCGAGGGTCATCTGAGTAGGACGATCTTGTCGCATATGGTAAGCTGATTCATTTCAAATTTCTCCACGTGAACCTTCTTCTTACTTACTTCCTTTCTTCTTCTTTCCTCTTCTAGCCATATCCACTCTTCCCAGGCCCGAGGAAGTTTTCCAAGCTGCCGTGGCTTTCAAAGCTGACTTCCAATATCTCCATTGGCATGAGGGCCATACTCTCGAAGTGGCATCTGCAGGGGCTCCTTATTCACGCCAAGCATTACGAGAAGATTCGTATGGACTGGGCGGCTATGGGCGCACTAGTGGAGATCTGGCATCCCCAGACCCACACTTTTATCTTCCCGACCTTTGAGGTGACCATCCTCCTCGAGGAGGTGGAACTTCTGCTCGGATTGAAGAAATTCAAGAGTGACGGGAAGGTGAAGGCTATGCGGATGCTGACACGGGGGACTTCTGAAAGTGTCCTTGGAAGCTTCATGCCGCCCGACGCAGCCCGAAAGGTCCGTACTCAAAAGGGGATCGATCTCCAAAAGCTTGCGGAGTGGGTCATGGACGCCCTGAGAGGGTCACCAGACGATGACTATTTGGAGGGAATCATGAAGGGGTTCACCATTTGTCTGGCGGGTGCTCTCTTGTTCCCTTATACCGACAACGTGGTGGAGGAAGACCAACTGGGTGCTATCTGCGGGATCTGGCGTGGAAAGAGGGTGGGACCCGCCGTCCTTGCTTATCTTTACAGCGGCCTTACCGCCTCGAGTATGGGTAAGCCTCCTTTTGGTTGCGCACTTGTCCTGAGCTGCTGGCTGGATTTGCATTTCAAGTTTGATCACCGCGAGGGAATGCCAACTGCTTCGAAGCTTTTCCAACAAAGCCCTCTTCATCACATAGCCGACGTGTTAGGCTTCGGTGGTACTGTAGTGAATCGCGTTCCGTGGCTGAAGAAACGTGAAGACTGGCGGTCTCACTTCCGTACCGTGACACAAGGCTTTTTACTTGCGCACCGGCATGTTTGCTTTCGCTAGATCTCCTCATGAGGTCTTCTCCCGAAGTTGATCTTCAACTAATCGACGCGACCGAGTTCGTTCTTTACAACGCGCATCGGTGCTGCCTCCAGATTGGCATCCCACGCCATTCGTTCTCACCACCGACTGGCATCGTTCCTTTGAAGAAGAGGGAGTTGGGTACTGAAGCGGACGCGAAGGAAGCGAAGGCCATTAAAGCTCCTTGGAAGACAAGTGTTGCGGGAAAGGCCTTAGCGCACGTGGTGGAAGAATGCGAGCCGTGGAGGGCTTATGTAACCGAACTGGGGAAGTTAAGGCCTAAGGCGCCTAAGCCCCTGATGTAGCTCATTCTGCTTTATGATGGAATAAAATCTGGCATTTGGATGTTTCGGACCCCCGTCCCCTTAATTATTATCTTTTTTGTGGTTTTTCTTTTTCTTTCCTTTTTTTCTTTTGTTTGGATTATATACATACTTTAACCCCCTTTTTTCTTTTTTTTATATTTTTTATTATGGGGGCGTCCAGAGGCCTGGACGCCCCTAATTTTTATTAGTATTATTATTATTATTATTTTGATTTTTTGGTTTGGGGGCGTCCAGGGACCTGGACGCCCCTAATTTTTTATTATTTTTTTATTTTTTAATTTTTTGGTTTGGGGGCGTCCAGGCGCTTGGACGCCCCTAAGGTTTTTGAATTTTTTTAAAAAAATAAAAAGTGGGGGGCGTCCAGGCGCCTGGACGCCGCAATTAAAGATTAATCTATATATAGGGGGGGCTCCCCCCCTAACTCACTTACTATTCATTCTGACCGTCCAGCCACTCCAAACGACCCATTCTTAGTCCCAATGGAGCGAGGAGGATCGAGCCAGGGTCCAGGGAAGCGGAAACGACTGGCTCGTCGTGCGAGGAGGTTGAGGGATGATGCCGAGGAGGCCGCAGCAGAGGAGATTGCTGCGGGTGAGGAGATGGAGGTGCCGCTTCTGGCCGCGGAGGCCGCTGCGGATGCTGGTGACGCGGGAGAGGACGATCACGACCCGGTAAGTACTTCGGAATTCTCACTTTGTGGTTCAATAGGCTAAAACGGGCGTGCGAGAGGCTGTGAGAGAAGGCCGGGTAGTGAGAGAAGGAGGCGTCCAGGGGCCTGGACGCCTCCACTTTTTTTATTTTTGTTTATTTATTTATTTACGTAAATAATAAAATAAAATTAAAAAATAAGGAGGCGTCAAAGGTCTAGGACGCCTCCATAATAATATATATATTATATATATATATTTTTTGTTTTTGGTTCTTGGATTTTTTTTGAAAAAAAGAAATAAAGAAAAATAGGAAGAGGAAGGAGGCGTCCAGGGGCCTGGACGCCTCCAAAAAATAATATATATATTTATTTTTTTTAAAAAAAATAAAATAAAAAGAATAAATAATATATACAGTGTTATTGTTTATTACTGTTCATGATGCTGATGTGTTCTTTGTTGGTTTTTGTGGTGTGCAGGGCGTGATGAAGGGCCGGATCAGCTGGTCCTTGGTGGTGGCAGCATACCGTGGGCTGCCGGATTTCCAGAGGGCGCGTGTGGACGCCATGGGCTTTGGAGCTTTCCTTAGGATCGAGCCCTTCCGGCTCGACCTTCCTCTTATCCAGGCATTGAGGGAACGGTGGCACGCACCGAGCCGGGCGTTTTTAATGCCCTGGGGGCACATGGTGCCGACACTAGAGGACGTGGCTCGGATTACCGGGCTACGGGTTGACGGAGAGGCAGTCAGCGGGGTCACCTACCCCGACTATCGAGAGAGTGCCCTGGACCTGCTGTGGTTAGAGACGAGCGTGACTGATAGAGACAGCAGGGTAGTCGGCCGAGTGGAGATCATGGAGGCGCTCGGATTCGTCGACCCGCGCCAGCGGGTTAGCGAGACTGGAGCGGAGTTCTTGGCTCGACTGGAGGGGGATGCTCGTGCAGCTTTCACCCAGGATCCGAGCGAGAGGGAGCTGGTGGACCTAGATCTTCGGAGGTTTCTTTTCTTCTTCCTGGGCCGCCTTCTGCTGGGGACGAAGGGGGATGGCATCCACTGCCGTTTCCTCGGGATCTTGGCGGATCTGGACAGAGTGGGACACTACGCGTGGGGAGCGGCTCTGCTTGCCCATTTGATTGCTGATCTCTCCCAGACTTCGGAGAAGGAGACGACAGTCAGTGGCTTCGCACCTTTCCTCCAGGTAAACATTTTATTTATGCATTCCCACAGTTAAATATGCAATTATTGTACTAATGATGTATGATGGATGCAGGTGTGGAGCTATTACTATTTCCCGATGGGGAGGGCTAGGCATGGGAACAGGAGGGCCGTGCCTCTGGCGCGGCAGTGGAGGCCGGTCGTGGTTGCAGCACCCCACGGCTACCAGCTGGCGTCACTTCGTCGGGAGCTGAGCGAGTATCCCGAGGCCATGGTATGATGCGTATGATTTTTTTTTGTGTTTATGCGTGTGACTGAATGGTAACTAATATGATGTATGTATGGTGATGCAGGTGGTGTGGAGGCCCTACCTGGGCATGGGCGATGCTGGCCAGCCCTGGGTTGTAGCGGGTCTTCCTCGCTTCAGGCGGGACGTGTGGGTCCATTGTCTGAACGAGATCGAGCCGCTGCGGCTTAGACTGGTCATGAGGACGTTGGGGCTAGCCCAGGAGTGGGTTGATGTAGATGCGCCGGCCCGCATTGGGCGGAAGACCAAGGGGAAGGCGAAGATTGTGGACTGGCGTACGCGCTTCCCAGCACAGTACCAGGACTGGCAGCAGGGCGGGGTCCCAGTGGTGTCCCATGTACAGGACAGCACAGATTACATGAGACGGTACCGAGCTACGTACGGGGACCGCCTCTCCTTGGGTGGTATGGCAGGGGTAAGTGAAATGAAACTGCGTCACCTTTCTATATGTATATGCATGTGGTACTAACTTATGTGTAATGCAGGATGCTCGTGACTACATGATCGCCGACCTGCGGGCCCAGCTGGCGGACGCCAGGCGGCAGTTGGTGGCCATCCGACAGGAGTTGGAGATCCTGGTGAGTCTATGCAATGCATTTTTTGTGACCTGGATTTTTGATGCTTAGCCTTTGACTGACGTTTGCCCCGTGTTTCAGCGGGCCCACCAGACAGCGGCAGCCGGGATGGCTGGTGGAGCAGGGTTCCAGTTCGCGGGGCCCTCTTCCGGAGGTTTCTGCCCTCCAGGAGCAGCTGGCGCACGCGGTGGCTCGGGCTGAGGAGGCCGAGCGTGACCGCGAGGCTCGAGTGAGTGTTTGCTTGGCCCCGACCCTTTTCTAGCTGCTTTCCTTCTATCACTGTTCTCTTACGGTGCATGCGTGCTTTGACAGGTGGCCGAGATTCGGGAGGCCCTGGCCCGTGCTGTTCGTGCTGAGCAGGAGCGCGATGCCTGGGTGGCAGAGCGCGATGCCTGGGTGGCAGAGCGTGACGCCCGGATTGCGGAGCTGGAGGAGGAGCGTCGACGGGAGGCTGAGGAGCTCCCTCGTGACGTGCTGGATCTGCAGATCGCCCTCGAGCTGTCGAGGAGAGAGGCGATGAGGGAGAGAGAGGAGAGGGAGAGGGATAGGGAGAACGTGGAGAGAGAGAGGGAGAGCGTGGAGAGAGAGAGGGAGAGGGATAGGGAGAGAGAGAGGGAGGAGCGACAGCGGGATCAGACCGAGAGGAGGGCTCTAGAGGCCCAGCTGCTGGAGCTCCGATTGAGTCTCGGCACGGCGGAGGGGAGGCTTCGGGAGAGCGAGGAGCGGTACCAGAGGGCGAAGGAACGCGGGGCGCGACTTCGTCAGTCTGGTTCTTTTTCCATGGGCAGCTATCTGGTCTCTTCGGCCGAGGAGCGTCGTCGCGCCTTCGAGGCTGGAGTGCCACCGCAGGGCGAGGCGAGCACGGCTTCTCAGGGTTCGCAGAGGCCCCCTAGGGATCCCCGACAGAGGAGGGAGGAGAGAGATGACCAGGAGGGTGGTGGTGAGAGTTAGAGAGTTACTTGTACACGTCACCCTTCTCACTGTATGATGTACTTTCGGCTATTATATGGAAATGGCTTTTTTGTGTTGTGTGTACCTTTCTCTCTCCCACACTTTTTTCTTTGCACTGAGTTGTCCTTTGAGGCACGCTCCGCGAGACCTTGCCCTGAACAGCGGGGAACTACGCTTTGCACGGGGGGATTTTGTTTCCTTTTCCCCCTTTTGGGCGCGTCCAGGCGCGAGGACGCGTCTTAATCCTTGAATTCAAATTTAAAGCGTCGGGTGGCCTTTCTTCTCCCGTGCCTTACCCGCAAACGAGCCCGCCTTCTGTCGAAACTCGCTTGCCCCTTTTCTCGTCTTCCTCCTCTTTTGATCGATGGAGTTCGGTGGGCCCGATCATGGTGAAGGTGGAGAGGGACGCGGGACCCCTCGCCCAAGGAGGGACGCGCCCGAGCACGGAACGGCGTCCATGGAGGAGGAAGGGCCGCTCCGGGCCCCCGAGGGACCCGAGGGGCCCGATGGCGTGGGAGGAGGTGAACACGGTCCGGTAGGTGCTTCGATCTCTTCCTCTTTTAATTCATTTTGGGTTTTGAAGCGAGCCGCGCGAGGGGGAAAGGGTTCGGCGAGTGTTGCACTCAAATGATGGACGCGTCCTAGACAGGGGACGCGTTCCTTTTGACTGATAGTGGGACCCCTTTCTTGGTGCAGGACATGGCAAGGACCCTGGGTCTGGCCGATGAGTGGGCGAGTGCGGACGAGCCGAGCCGCGTCAGGAGGGAGAGTCGCGGCAAGGCGAGGCTCGAGGAGTGGCCCGTACGTCTCCCTGGACAGCAAGGGGGTATACTGGTGCAGGACAGTGCCGACTTCCTGCGGCGGCAGAGAGAGAGCTACGCGGGGCTTCCCCAAGCTGGGGACACGCGTGGCATCGGCAGGCTCGCGCGCCCAACTGTCAGAGACTAGGCGGCAGCTGGCCGTCGCTCAACATGAGTTGTCGCTCCTGGTAAGTTATGTGCCGCACTTTTAACTTCAGATTTTGGAGTTTCACTGACGGCCGTTGTTTATTTTGTTCCAGCGTGCCCAGCAGACAGCGACGGTGGGAGTGGCTGGCGGATCTTCCAGTTCCTCGGCCCCTTTTCTCGAGATTGCCTCCCTCCGGGAGCAACTTGCCGGTGCGGTGGCCCGCGCGACCCGGGCGGAAGAGGAGCGTGATGCCTGGGTGGCGACTGTAGCGGAGCTGCGGCATCGCGGTGAGGAGAGACCTTCTCCAGACATCCTGGAGTTAAGGGTTCTTCTGCAGATGATGAGGAGAGAGGCAGAGAGAGAGAAAGCCGAGAGAAGGTCCGAGCGACAGCGGGATCTGACCGAGAGGAGGGCCTTGGAGGCCCAAGTGAGGGAGCTCCAGCTGGGCCTTCAGGCCGTCGTGCAGAGGCTAGGAGGGATGGAGACGCGCTACGAGAGAGCGCGAGAGTTCGGGGAGCGACTCCGCCAGTCCGGTCGCTTTGCCGCCAGTGGCTTCTTTGCCACGCCAGGGGAGGAGCAGCGAGTCACTGCTGCGGAGCAGGCGCCCAGAGGCGAGGCAGGTGCTACTGCACGGGGATCCCGGAGGCTTCTGAGGGACCCTCACCTCGGGGGAGAGGAGGAGAGTGCCCAGAGAGATGAGTGATGGTGAGGATTGGCGAGCTAGTGGACCCGCCACCTCTCTATGATTGTAGTGTTTGTGACAGCTTATGTAGAATTATGAATGGAGTGATTTGATTTTCTGCTGTTTATTTGTTCTTTTGTGCGTTCCTTCTTCCCTACACTTCTCTCCTTTGCACTGTTCCCATGTGATAGGTCTGCCGAGACTCCGCTCCAAGCGGAGAATCGCGTCTTGTTGTGACCATTTTCCACGGGAATCTGCCGTCGAAGTCAATAATGACGGCCCTAGTTTCTTTTCCCGAATGCTGTGTCAAATTTTGCGGACGTCCTCCAAATCATGATAGGGTATCCCTAGACAACATAGGGGGCTAGTCGTCATATTCTTCGTCCAGTCAATCACCCTGTGCGAGCGGTGAAGCGACACATGGGACCGCTTGGGCGGTGCCTCATTGCGAGGGCTATTATTGACAGGTGATGGAGGCAATCTTGGCCCGCACTCCTTCCATTTCTATAAATTCTTGTCCCTTTTATCTTCCCAGGTATATCGAGGACTAACTCGAGGAGCACAAGTTCTTACGGGAGAGGAGGAGTTCAAAATTCTGAGAGTTGGATGGAGGGCGAATCTTCCCATTCCTCGAAGAGAAGCAGGTCCAGTGGTAGTAGTTCCAGGAGGCTTTCAGACCTTGAAGGGCACTTCAGCGAAGGGCCCAATCTCAACTCGTAAGCCAAGTTTTCTTGCCCTTTTCTCATTCTTTCTTCCTTTCTTCCGACCAAACCTCACCCCCATTCCTTGTATGTGTAGGTTGTGATGAAATCACAAATCTTATGGGAGTTGGTAGTAGCAGCGTACAGGGGCCTCCCAGATTTTCAGAAGGCGAGGCTAGACGTGATGGGATTTGGTACCTTCCTTCGGATCGAGCCGATCCAGCTCGACCTAGTCCTGATCCAAGCCTTGTGTGAGAGATGGGACCCAGTGAGCCGGGCATTCCTGATGCCCTGGGGGCACATGGTGCCCAGCTTGGAGGATGTGGTCCGGATCACAAGCCTGAAGGTAGAGGGCGAGGCAGTGACCGGAGTCACTTACGCGGACTACAGAGAAGGTGCCCAGAAGTTACTGGGTTTGGACCTGGATGGTCGGAAAAACAGGTCGGTAGCTAGGGCGTCCCTCATGGATGCATTAGGGCTCACCGACACTCGTCGGCGGGACGATGAATCCTCAGAAGAGTTCATGGAAAGGATAGAAATAGGATGCCGCGCCGTGTACTGCACAGATTTCGGCGACTGGGAAAGATGCAACATAGATTTGAGGAGATTTCTCCTCTTCCTTTTGGGGAGATTGGTACTGAGCTCGAAAGGGGACGGTATCCAATGTTGCTTCCTGGAGCTGCTGTCAGACCTTGAAAGAGTAGGGTATTATGCCTGGGGAGCCGCCATGCTGGCACACTTGTTTGCAGGCCTATTCCAAGAAACGGATCGTGAGATGACTGTGAGTGGTTTCACACCATTCATCCAGGTATTTTTGGTTTTGCTTGTTTTGTATTTTTTTTGTGTTTTTGTAAAGTTCTGATGGCCCGCCCCGAGCAGCTGTGGAGCTATTATTACCTCCCTATGGGGAGAGCTCGGCATTGGCGACCTGCGATGGTGCCGCTAGCCAGGCGGTGGGAACCCATCATGAGTGCGGCACCCCTAACCTACCAACTGATGGTGCTAAGGCGAGAGCTACAGGAGTTCCCTGCAGCGATGGTAAACTGGAGACCCTACTCAGACATGGTCGATGCCGACCAGCCGTGGGTTCTAGCAAGTCGTGCCCGGTTCGGACGGGAACTATGGATGCACTGCCTGAATGAAATCGAGCCGCTTCGGCTACGATTAGTTATGAGGACTTTAGGACTGGCTCAAGAATGGGTGGATTCAGCTGCGCCACCTCGTGTCGGGAGAAAGACGCGAGGACCGGCGACCTGCATTGACTGGCGCGTGCGATTCCCCGAACAGTATGAGGACTGGCAACGGGGTGGCACGATTGTAGAATCACAGGCGCGGGATAGCGAGGACTACTTGCGTCTATATAGGACAAAGTACGCAGAGCGGCTCCAACCCCGGGGACTTGCGGAGGTAGGTTTCCCCTTTTTCTTTTTTCTTCTTTCTCCTTTTTTTGGTTTTTTTTTGGTTTTCCGGTGGAAATGCTGACTCGTATGGCTGCAGGATGTCCGGGATGCCATGATAGCGAATTTACGAACTCGCTTGGCAGAGATGGAACAACAGTTGGGCGATGCCCGCGGAGCTACGAGCGCCTTGGTAGGTGTACAGTACGTTCCTAATTAAAACCCCAGATTCCAGATGTTGGCTGCTAATTCACGCGGTCGTAGCATGCCCAGATTGGCGCGGCTTCCCCAGCGATGGGAGTAGGTGGTGCCTCTTCCAGCTGTGGATTCCCACCTCAGAACTTGACTTGCTTCATGAGCAACTTGCTCACGCCACGCAGCGTGCTGCGGAGGCAGAAGGGATGCTCCGTATACAGGTAAGAGTCTCAGTGTTGAGTTCTCTTGTTTACGCCTTATCGCGTATCTGAGATGGTACACTTGGCAGGAAAAGGAGACGGAAGAAGCGCTTGCCCAAGCTGCGCAGAAGGAGGCTAGGATAGCAGAACTGGAGAGGGAACTGCGGCGTCATCCTGATGACGACTCCTCTAGGGATGCCGTGGAACTGAGGATCACTCTCCAGTTGGAGAGGGAAGACCGTGAGAGAGAACGTGCAGAGAGAGAAAGAGACGCGAGAGAGAAAGAGCCAACAGATTGACTGAAAGGGAGGAACGAAGGGCCATGGAGGCCCAACTATTCGAACTCCGAATCAGCCTTGGCCTTGCTGAACAGTGGCTGAGAGATGGTGAGGAGCGCTACCGAAGAGCACGAGAGCGTGGCTTTCGTGTTGGTAGCTTCTCTGCTGCTTCCGTGGATCAACGCCGGGATGTGGGAATAGGAAGGGGAGTACAGAGCGGTAGGAGTACCGCTTTTCGTAGTTGGGTAGCACCTTTGAGAGTGTTTTGCCCGGAGAGTAGTGGGACGAGTAATGCAGAGAGAGAGGGCGGAACTTGATGTAATTTTTTTTTTTTTTGGAATAAAATATAAAGTTTGGTTTGTTTGTTTTTCACCTTTGCTTCAGTTGCCTGAATCCCTGCACACATCACTGAAACAAACAAATCAGAATTTCTGTTCTGACTTGGCCCCTTGCTCAATAAGCAAATGGTCACTGTGACTGTCCTTGATAACTGGTCAAGGGGCCAAGCCTTTATTTAACGAAGGCAAGGGAAAGATGCGGTGATGATAAATGCGACAGGCAAGCACACGAATGCAAGCGATATTGAAAGTGAGATGCTGCACGCAAATGTAATCATGCAAAATTGATTTGTTTTCTTTTTTATATTTGATATTTTGTTTTATCATAAAAAGATTTTTTTTGTTTGCAAATATGTACATTTCTCTTTTCCATTTTTTTGTGCTTTTATCATTTCAATTTTTTTATTGCTAACGCCCGGCAAGCACCCAAATGGCACCTAACCTACGTGAGATAGGGGTTTCTTACTAACCTCCCAGGTATCCTAAGTGCACATCTAGGTTGATTTGGGCCTCTAGACCCCTCGAATGATGATCCCGCCGGCTAAGACTTACCCTGATGACAATACCGTCATGCCATGCTTAGGCTCCCAGTTGCTTCCGACCACAGGGATTCACCCAAAAGGTGTTTGAGGTAAAAGATATGCCCGACCCGGGTCTATTTCCTCACAACTCTAGATGGTATATGATGGAACACCCTGGAACCCTAACGACCAACCGCGCGACGCTGACCCGGAATCAGACGCCGTCGCACCCATAGGTGACGCGCTTGCATTGGCCTAAGCCCGAGGTTAAACAAGAAGACATCAAGGTGGTAAACAGGGGTCTTGACCAGCCAGAAACACGGAGACTCCTTCGCAGCGATAGCTTTTGCTTTTCAAAGTAGGCAACCAAATGTGTATATTAAAATAAGGTCGCAGACCCTGGGCAGTTTTCACCTTTCAGAAACTCCATCGAACCTTCATCTTTAGAGGGAGAAGGAAGAGCGTAGGGGATAAACCTCCTGAGAGGACCGGCAAAGCCGTTAACCCGGCGAGCGAATAAGGGCCCATTAACTCTTTCCTTTCGGACAACTTCGGACCAAATCTCGAGCATTTACATTCCACGGCCCCCTTTGTGGATTCAGACTTTTGCTTTGAGGGGTTCCGTTTATCGCAACAGGCACGGTCACGACCAGGCTTTTCTCTTGATTTTGATTTTGTATTTCTTTTGTGAGGGAGATATAGTCGTTTGACGTTTGTGGGCTCCCTTTTTGTATGCCTGCGGGGACACTGCCCTCTTCTCGTGCTCTGATCGATGCTCGAGGAAATGGATCCTACTCTTGCCCTTGGGGTTTGAGTTTCGGTTTCTCATGCTCAGCGTTTTAAGGGCGCCGACTGTCTCATTTGGTCGAAGAGAAAAGAATAAAGATTACAGCTTCTGGAGATCTTCTAGGTGTGGCCCCACCGTAGGTGATGCTACCAACTTTTTTGAATAAAATACATAAGTGAACACATGTTAGCTTCCTTCGAGCGAGCATAGGCCGACGTGGCCGGACAGGGGTCTCCACGGTTCTGGCAAACCAAGACCCGGTGCCTACCAAGCCTTAATGGGCCCTATCCTAACATGAAGGTTAGATGCAGAGACTTAACTATATGGTGACTGCCGGGCATCGGCATTTTGAATTTTCCATATTTTTAGTGGTTTTCAATATTTCTTTGTTTTTGATGTTTTTTATCTTTTCATCATTTTTTTTTGTTTTGTGCTAAGGGTAGTATTTCTTAAGATAAAGCCCATTCCAAGGGTGGGATAACTCGGTCCCTTCGGCGTTGACTAGCTTGTAGGCGTTGCCAGGGTACACGGCTTGAATTACAAATGGTCCTTCCCAATTGGGTTGGAGCTTAGAACGCGGCCCTCCAGGTTTGACAAAAATTCTTTTTACGACCATCTCACCGACTTTGAATTTTCTCTCAACGACTTTCTTTTGGTAAAAGCGAGCGAGTCTATTTTGATACACACGCGCGTGTTCGGCAGCGGCCAGTCGCTTCTCATCCAAGAGTTCCAACTGGGCGAGGAGTGAATTACGACGATCGTCGAGGGGAAATTCCTCGTCCAATTGTACCCTGAGAGAAGGGATCAGAGTCTCGTACGGGACTACCGCTTCCATACCATAAGTGAGGGCAAATGGAGTCTGCCCGGTGGGGGTACGGATTGAAGTGCGATAGGCCCATAGGGCTTCGATAAGCTTTTCTGGCCAGTCTGAAAACTTACTAGACTCGCAGGTTTTTTTGATGATTTTGAGCAATGTTTTATTGGTGGCCTCCGCTTGGCCGTTACCTTGTGGGTAATAAGGCGATGAATGATGCAATGCAATTGCGTACCTTTTGCAGAGGTCCTGTAGGTCCTGAGAAATGAACTGTGGCCCATTGTCGGTGACGATCGTGCTTGGGACGCCGAATCTGGCGAGGATGTTCTTCATGATGAACTTGCAGACTGTTGACGCCTTGATTTCCGCGTAAGCTTCGGCTTCGGCCCATTTGGTGAAGTATTCCGTCGCAGTAAGGATGAAAGATTTCTGCTTGGTGAGGGAATTGGGATCACCTAGGGGACCAATGATGTCGAATGCCCACATGGAGAAAGGCCATGGGGAGGATATTGGATGAAGTGAGGAAGATGGTGAATGGATTTTATCGGCGTGAAGTTGACACTTGACACACCTACGGACATAGACAGCACAATCTTCTTCCATAGTGGGCCAGTAAAAGCCTTGCCGAATGATCTTCTTGGCGAGCATCTGACTATTCACGTGGCCACCGCACACACCCGAGTGCGTCTCCTCTACACATTTCCAAACCTCATCGTCACCAAGACATCTTAACAGAATACCAGTAAGGCTCCTCCTATAGAGTAGACCTCCAACCAAAGTATATTTCTGAGCCACCCTTCTTATGGCTTTCTTGTCCTCTGTGGTGGCCCCTTCAGGATAAGACTGATCTTGGCAGTATTTGACAATTTCATAGAACCATGGTTTCTCTTCATCAGCCAGTTCTTCTTCGGCCTCTGCCAACATGATTTCCCTCTTCTCAAGGATATCTTCCTGCAGGATCTTCCTTGCTATCCTGTCTTTGATATTTACGTAGGAAGCATCATCGATTGCAGGGGCGTGAAGTTTATAGATGGAAATGGACTTAAACCATCTTCCTAGAGGGAACCTTATGGATGATGCCAACGAGGCGAGGGCATCGGCGAGAATATTCTGATGACGAGGGACATGAACAAAGATCAGTTTGGCGAACAGTTTGGCAAAGGCAGCAGTGAGTTCTTGGTATGGCTTGAGTTTGGGATCACGAGTGCGATATTTAGTGAGCACCTGGCGAAGGATGAGTTGACTATCACCTACGACTCGCAACTCAGTGACACGAAAAGAATGGGCGAGTTCTAGGCCAGCTAGAAGAGCTTCATATTCGGCTATATTGTTGGTAACTGGAAATTTGAGCTGGTATGCTAATGGGAATGTGAGGCCTTCAGGCGACAGGAGGGCGATGCCGATTCCTCTCCCTTGAGAGTTCAGAGCTCCATCAAAATATAGCGTCCACATTGGCTCATCTGATTGGTTGATGGACATTAGTTCCTCATCTGGAAACTCTGATTGGACGGGATCGAACTTGGGAGAGGATGGTGAGCGAGATGCTCGGCTATGGCATAGCCTTTAATCGCCTTTTGCTGGATGTAGGTGATGTCGAACTGAGAGAGAAAACTTTGCCAGCGTGCTAGCCTATCCGTAAGGACGGCTTTCTCCAGAAGGAATTTGATAGGATTCATCCGAGCAATCAAGTGGACCTCATGAGCCAAGAAGTAGTGTTTCAATTTCTGCACTACCCAAACGAGGGCAGCACAGGTTTTCTCCATGACGGTGTACTTCTGCTCACAGGGATTGAGAAGTTTGGACAAGTAATAGGTTGCCCGTTCCTTGCCTTCTTCATCAGCTTGTGCGAGGACGGCTCCCACGGAGTCATCCAAGACTGAGACGTAAAGGATCAGAGGTTTTTCTGGTTTGGGTGGAATGAGAACGGGTGGACTAGCCAGATATTCCTTCAACCCTTCAAAAGCTTTCTGACATTTAGAATTCCAGTGGAATTCTACTCCTGGCTTGGTCAACTCGTAGAGAGGTCTACACCTTTGTGAATGTTGAGACACAAACCGACGAATAAACTGCAACCTCCCGATTAAACCTCGGACTTCCCTCAAATTCTTGGGAGGCGGCATATCCCTGATGGCCTTAGCTTTGTCGGGATCAATCTCGATCCCTCTTTTACTCACAATGAACCCCAGCAATTTACCCGACGACACACCAAACACACACTTTTTCGGGTTCATTTTCAATTGGAACTCTCTTGACCTTTGCAAGACCTTAGCCAAAACTTCTGGATGTTCCATCCTGGTCCTTGATTTCACCAATAAGTCATCCACATACACTTCCAGATATATGTGCATCATGTCATGAAATATGGCCATCATCGCTCTTTGGTAAGTAGCTCCAGCATTCTTTAATCCGAATGGCATGACCACGTAACAATATGTTCCCCAAGGGGTAGTGAATGACGTCTTTTCCTGATCCTCTTCTGCCAAACGAATTTGATTGTATCCTGAAAATCCATCCATGAAAGAGAGGGTTTCGTAGCCTGCCGTGTTATCAATCAGCACATCAATGTGAGGTAAGGGAAAATCATCCTTTGGACACGCGCGGTTAAGGTCCCGGAAGTCGATGCAAATCCTGACTTTCCCATCTTTTTTCATGACCGGGACAATGTTCGCCACCCATTGAGGATAAAGACGACTCTAATGAACCTAGCTTTGTGGAGCTTATCGACCTCTTCCTTCATTTTCAAAGCCATCTGAGGGTGGAAACGCCTTAACCTTTGTTTTACCGAGATGGACCCTGGTTTTAGGGTTAAACGGTGTTCGACCAGGTTGAATCCAGACCCGGCATATCCTCGTAGCTCCATGCAAACGTGTCCTTATATTCTTGAGACCTCAATTAATGCCTCTTCTTCAGAGGGTGGTAGGTTGTCACTTATGAGGATGATCCTAGGGTCTTCCTCAGTTCCCAAGTTGACTTCTTTGGTGGATTCTTCTACGGCGGTTGACGGCTCGTCGAATCTCCTCATTCCACTAGCGTATGCGCCCGCCGCATCCTCATATTCTTCACCCTCATCTTCAGTGGGGCATTCTTCATCCGTGATCTCGTAGACTCCATACCCTTCATCAGATGCACAGTCGCCCTCGCATTCTATTTCGGGTAGCTGGATGGGATTTTCTAACAACTGGGGATGGCAAGAAGGGCCTGACACCTGGCGGCCAAATCCAGAAGGAATCGACGAGGGATCTGCCTACCCTTGGATTTCTTCCTAGGTACTACCCTCGGCCTATCATTCCTAGATTGACTGACAATATTTACAGAAGAAGAGGAAGACGAAGAGGATGGTGTAGAATGTACAGGAGAAGACCCCTCAGAGGAGGGGTAGAAAAGGTCGCTCATCGGACCTTGGACGGGTGGTCCGCAAGGCGGTACGCACCCGTGGGAGATGTAGGAGGTTTCCTCAACGAAGATGTGTTGTTGGGGAGTTTGAAAATTGACGTTTTTTTTCGTTTTCATTTTTAATGACAAAGCAGTGAAAAGAGATTGGAGGAGAGAGAAAAGTGGTTATGGCTAGAGGATTGTGAGGCTCATAGAGCAGATCATGGTTGAAGACCTGGCGCGGGTTGAAAAGCCCGCGCAGGTATGTAAGCAAAGAAGGGGACCTGGGAAGATCATCAGACAATTGTCTGGCCCAGGAAGAAGATATCAGCAAAGGCTGAGACGAGTGGATGGAGAGGATGGCGGCTAATGAGCCGTCGACGGCAATGTTGAGGACGGATGAAGATCCGTCGATGACAGAGTCCTTCTGGCGAGGACGAGGATAGTTTGGAACCTTGGCAAGAGTGGTAATATTCTCTGGTATTTCGAGATCAATGGTGGTCCTTCAAGCTGCGGAGACGAGAACATCCTTTCCAGTGCAACGGAAATGTCCCGTATGTCGAACCATTTGTCCCACTCGCATTCCGGATCTTTGATCTTGCCTCTTTTGGTGATCCTCGGACATTTTTCAGCCAAATATACAGCATGTGATCCCCCATATGCTTCTCGTGGGTGATCTCCCATCTGAACAACGGGCCCTCTGTTGAAGTGGTTTGATAGAGTCCACGTGAGGGGCTTCCAATCCGCCCTGAACGGTCCTTTGAAGCCTAGGCCAAACCTACGGTTCGGCCTAATTTCCTTTGGCGGTTTGAGCATACCCTGTAATTGTGTGCCCAGACCTTTACCCTGTTGATAGCCGATGTTCCTCATAATCTCCCAACCTTTGGAGAGAAAAGGGAGACATGATGTTGCGGTTGTCCTGACCGGCTCCTTTGGTGCTAGTGGAACGTGAGATGAATCACGTACATCCAGTAGTGACAATATGGGCCGATGAGATGGCCAAACAGAGGGCAGAGAGGTGTTGATAGCATCCACTATGTGAAGGACAGGTGTACTGACCACTTTAATAATTCTCCCATTGTAAGGAAACTCCAGGCACTGATGGTTGGTGGAAGGCACAGCATCCATGGCTTCGATGTAAGGGCGACCCAGTATAGCCTTGAATGTGGGGTCCATGTCACGCCCCGAGCGCGGAAGATACCCGGAGATGCGCGACGTGTCTATATCAATCATGTCAATCAGAGTGGTCGTGTATTCGACACAAAGACAGAGATGCGCAAAATAACAAGATAACCCAATCCTTTATTTCATAATGGATAGACTATTACAAATCCAATACTATGTTTAACAAAAAGGAAAAGAATACATATTTGACTCAAGAAACTATAGAAAAGACTAGACGACACTTGTAGAAGCTCTATCACTTTCACTCTTGACCATTCCCATCCGATTGACTTCCATCGTCGTCGGACTTACCTGAAAAAAAGTAGAAAGGGACAAACGGAATGAGCGAACGCTCAGTAGGAAATTATATCTCAAGTACTAGCAAGGGGTTTAAGTAATTACATTTTCATGAATGCAATAAAGCTATGCATACTCGCATGAAACCACAAGATAGAGAGAATGTAATATCAAGGAAATAAGATGAACTTAGTCATGAACTTCCAACAAGATGACAAGTATATTCAAGGTATTCAAGCAAGCACGTTTAACAAGTCATGTCAAGAACTTTGGCTATCATGTATCAAGCAAGTAAATTACCCTTTTTCGGGCCACGCATTTCATGTAAAGTCAAGTACGATTCAAGTACAAGATGTGTGTGGAATGTCCAATCAAGCAAGTCAAGTACTCGGTATAATGCCAGATACCTTATCATTTTAACTCCCATGGGCACAAGTACTTTCGGGTGCTCCTCCCAGGACCAGATCGGGCCCTATATGCGCAGGCATTTATCATGTGTTTTGACATCCACTCTTGTTTATAGCCAACATAGAATTTCAATAATCAAGCTTGTAGACACGTATGACAACTTTGATAGAATAGAGTCCAAAATATGACAAAGGACATAGAATGGCGATAATAACGGTATAACCACGATATCGATAAAACTAGGTAGAACATGATTCCCTTAACTTGGGTACCATGACAAATCAGTATGGACATTCTTTATATAGAATTGAGGTCCACATGAACAGTATATCAAAGGTAAGATACCCTCATTCTTATCACAGAATTGGGGTTTACAAGAACGACATGATATGGCATGATATCATCATCCCATTAAGAATTTCTTATGATATACTCTTTGTATAATCATAAGGGCCGATATCCCATGTTTCTTTAGAGTGACATGGCATCAATGGTGTAATGGGTCTTTAGGGTACAACCAGCTCAGTCGGCCTTGAGGGAATCCAAGGCTATGAGGAGTCTTACGGAGGTCTCTATGACTAACTCGCTAGTCCAAAGGAACGGAATGTCCAATGGAGAGCTTGTATGTCAATGAGAGTTGAGTGTGATCGATAAATCAACGTAAAAAACGTGGGACTATACTCACGGAGTGGAGAATAGTGCCGATATATATATATATTATAATATATAAAACCATCGGTTAGCAAATCAGATGAAAATCAGTTTATAGTAAAATAACGACTTAGGTCAAGTCGTTTCTTAAGTAATTAACGACTAACAGAAGGGCGTTTACATATGGTCCGTTTTGCAGAATTTTCAATAATTCAATAATTTATCTAAAACGCGCCTTGGGAAGGGGCGTTTCTTCAAGAGTTGACGACTACAGTAGCAGGCATCTCCTTATTTATATATTTGACAGAATATCAATAATTTCATGAATTGTCTAAAACACGCCTTGGTCAGGGTCGTTTCTTCAAGATCTGACGACTACACCAGAAGGCGTCTTATTGTTTACATATTTGACAGAATACAATTAATTTTCAGGAATTATCAAAAACGCGCCCTGGGCAGGGGCGTTACTATTTTAATTCTATTTTTCAGAATATATAAATTTCAGGATTTTAACCGATACACGCCCTAGGAAGGGGCGTTACCTTTTAGATTCACGCCCTATGAGGGGGCGTTAATATGTGGAAAACGACTTTGTCCAAGTCGTTAATTCAAGTTCCTTCAGAACTTTAAGGACAGTAACAATTTCAGGATAACAGAGGAACGCATGTAATATCATGACAGTAAAGTTAGCAGGTTGAAGACAGAGGATCATGCATTATTTTATAATAATGATTTCAAAGATAATCAATTCTTAAGAGGTGTGATTAACGGTTTTAAAGAAATTAACGCCTGAGTACGGGGCGTTAAACATGAAATTAACGACCTGGGAAAGTCGTTTCATGTGAATTAGCGCCCTTGACAGGGGCGTATCTTTCAAAATATTGCAGAAAACGCATGGAAACTATAATAACCGTATGCATGACATGCTTATATATATATATATATCTTGCATTAATTTTATTTGGGCTACAATAACTTGAGAAAACCTACCTTAATATGATTGAACTTGACGAAGGGTTTGAAGGATCGGAAACTTTAACCGCAACTTACGAACAGTGGGATCAAGGAGAAGAACTGCAGTTTTCCCATAAGAAAAGAAGAAACATTAGTATTTCTTCATACTTTCTGACCGAAAGGAAAAAGGAAAAAGAACAATACCTGTGTTCTTCACGTACGCCGCCTTCTTAACCTATAACAGAAGAAGAAGATGAAGAACAGTTAGTTCTTCATGCAACAGACGTAGAGAATTTAGAGGAACTATTCCTCTCTCACGTACCTTGCAGCAGTAGTTCATCCAAATAGATTTAGGGTTGGCCGAATAGGTTTATTTATAAGACTTTGGAAGTCCTATTAGAGTTAGTGATTGTGTGAGGGTAGTATATCCCTAATAGAGTCCTTACTCTATTAGACACTTACTAGATTAGGTTAATCTTTCCCTGGATAAGCTCTGGGTTCGAACGGTTCACGAACGGAATTAACGCCTTTGGTCAGGGCGTGTATTCTTTAATTAACGCCTTGCATAAGGGCGTTTCTTAAAAAGCGCCTTGAAAAAGGGCGTTTTCGTGTTTTAAAACACGCCCAAGATAGAGGCATTTCTTTTACTTACCCATTTGGTCGCGTGAGAACTGACGACCGTAGGTGTGGGCGTCCTTTCTTTATTCACGCCATGGATAGAGGCGTTTCTTTATAAATTAACGCCTTAATAAGAGGCGTTATTTTTAATTTGTTTTATTTCGTCCAATTAACCCTATTCCTTTTATATATATTACTTCTGTAATATATATGTTTTAATTCATTTCAATTATTCATTTATTAGGGTTGCTACACCCTCCCCCACTTAAAAAGAATTTGGTCCCCAAATTCAATATATATATAATTATACACGTGGAGAGTGTAGGACATATACCTCTTAGAATAACTCGGGAAATCGTTTCTTCATAGATTCTTCGGTCTCCCATGTCGCTTCGCGTTCAGGATTCTTATTCCATTGCACCTTAAGCATGGGAATAACCTTATTCCTTAGAGCTCGTATTTCTCGATCTAATATCTTTAAAGGCCTCTGTTCATATGTGAGATCTTTCTGGATCACCAGATCTCCATGTTCAATAATATGAGAGGGATCGTGCACATACTTCTTCAACATGGATATGTGAAATACATTATGTACCTCGGACAATTGAGGAGGTAATGCGATGCGATAAGCAACCTCGCCAACTCTTTCGAGTACCTCAAATGGTCCGATGAATCTTGGCGTAAGCTTGCCCTTAACACCAAATCTTCGTATGCCACGTCCAGGGGAAATTTTAAGAAATACATGATCTCCAACCTGGAATTCAAGATCTCTTCTCCTGGTATCAGCATAAGCCTTTTGCCTTGTCTGAGCAATTTGTAATCTTTCTCTGATTACCTGTATCTTCTCAGTTGTATCCCTTACCATGTCTGGACCTAATAGTTGTTTCTGTCCAACTTCGTTCCAACATATGGGAGATCGGCAACTCCTTCCGTATAAGGCTTCGAAAGGTGCCATTTGGATACTAGCTTGGTAGCTATTATTATATGCAAATTCAACTAAAGGTAAGTGGTCATGCCAGCTTCCTCCAAAGTCAATAATGCATGCTCTCAGCATATCTTCAACAACTTGATTAGTTCGCTCGGTCTGACCATCCGTATGTGGGTGAAAAGCAGTACTAAAGTTGAGCCTTGTTCCCAACGAATGTTGTAATCCCTTCCAAAAATGAGAAGTAAAACGGGGATCTCTATCAGACACGATTGAGACAGGAATTCCATGTATCCTGACTATTTCTTTGATGTATAGTGCAGCTAGCACATCAATTGACCATCGGCTTTTGATTGGCAAGAAATGTGCCGATTTAGTCAATCGGTCAATGATAACCCAGATTCCATCATGTCCTCCTTTAGATTTAGACAAACCCATGATGAAGTCCATACCAATATCCTCCCATTTCCACTTAGGAATATCTAGAGGATGTAGTTTTCCCGCAGGCTTTTGGTGTTCCGCCTTGACCTGTTGGCATGTGAGACAGCGTGATACATAGTCCGCTATTTCTCTTTTCATATTAGGCCACCAAAAGTTCCTCTTTACATCTTGGTACATTTTGGTTGATCCTGGATGAATAGTGTACCTTGATCGGTGAGCTTCATCTAAGATCTTCTTCTTTAATTCCGGACAATCGGGTACACAAGTTCTATCTTTGAACGATAATCTTCCATCAGAAGTTAGTTGAAAATCAGATTGTCCTTCTAATCTGCCTTTGATTTCTACTAATATAGGATCATCATCCTGAAGTGTTTGTATCTCAGATAACAAATCTGACTGTATGCTTACATGAGATAGTGTGACAATCTTGGATTCCGTGTCCAAGCTTATATTGAGCTCGGAGAATTGTTCAAGTAACCTCCATTCTTGCATCATACAATTTACTATCATTGCTCTCGGCTTTCGACTAAGGGCGTCAGCAACATAATTACCCTTTCCGGGATGGTATTGTATATTGAAGTCGAAGTCCTTGAGATATTCTAGCCAGCGTCTTTGTCTCATGTTTAGCTCCTTTTGTGAAAATAGATATTTAAGACTTTTGTGATCGGAGTATACAGTAAACTGTGCTCCATATAAGTAGTGTCTCCATATCTTTAGGGCAAATACTACCGCGGCCAGTTCTAAGTCATGGACGGGGTAATTCTCCTCATGCTTCTTCAGCTGACGTGAAGAGTATGCTATGACCTTTCCTTGTTGCATTAGGACACATCCGAGGCCAATGCCAGAAGCATCAGTGTAGACCTCGAATTTCTCTCCTTCTATCGGTAGAGCTAACACAGGAGCTGTAGTGAGATGATCTTTGAGAGTTTGGAAACTTCTTTCACATTCCTCACTCCATTCATATCGGATCTCCTTACGAGTTAACCTTGTAAGTGGCACGGCGATCTTAGAGAAATCTTTGATGAATCGCCGATAATAGCCTGCAAGACCTAAGAACTTCTGATCTCGCTTGCATTAGTGGGTCTTTCCCAGTTTCTTACAGCTTCAACCTTTGACGGATCTACAGATAAACCGTCCTTGGATATGACATGTCCGAGAAAAGCCACTTCTTCAAGCCAGAACTCGCATTTGCTGAGTTTAGCATATAATTGATTTGTCCTCAAGACTTGCAATGCAATCCTCAAATGCTCTTCATGTTCTTCCTTAGTCTTAGAATATATCAATATATCATCAATGAAAACTACTATGAATTGATCCAAGTAAGGCCTGAATATGCTATTCATTAACTGCATAAAGGCAGCAGGGGCATTTGTTAGTCCAAAAGGCATAACAACAAATTCGTAATGGCCATACCTGCTTCTGAATGCGGTCTTGTGAATGTCATCATCCTTGATTCTTAATTGATGATATCCCGACCTGAGATCAATCTTGGAGAAATATTTGGATCCTGAAATCTGATCAAATAACTCATCGATTCTCGGCAGTGGATACTTGTTCTTGATAGTAAGATGATTCAACTGTCGATAGTCGATACACAATCTTATGGATCCATCCTTCTTCTTTACAAATAAGACTGGTGCTCCCCACGGGGAAGTACTTGGTCTAATAAACCCTTTTCGGATTAGTTCCATCAACTGCTCCTTCAACTCCTTGAGTTCAGCAAGGGACATTCTATATGGTGCCTTTGAAACAGGACCAGCACCAGGGACTAAGTCAATGGTGAAGGCCACTTCTCTTTGAGGGGGTAATCCCGGCAAATCTTCTGGAAATACGTCTGGGAATTCTCGTACTACTTGAACGTCTTCTATCTTGGTTTCCTTAGCTTCTTTAATAGTGACAAAAGCAAGGAAGGATACACATCCTTTCTTGACGAGCTTGCTTGCTCGAAGAGCCGAGATAAGAGGGGATTTGCTTCGACTCTTAGGACTAGTATAAGTCAGTTCCGAAAATTCCTTGAAAACAATCTTGCTATCACGGCAATCAACTGTTGCCTGGTATTTGGATAACCAATCTGCTCCTAGTATAACATCATACTCTTTTAGATCTACGCAGATAAGATCAATAGGAAAATTCTTTCCTCGAACCAATACCTCACAGTTTTGGTAATGATGTGTGATATCCGTCTCGTTTCCGAGAGGAGTAGACAATATTAACTTCATCCATTCTGGTTCTAGAGGTAATGGGTCAGCAAACTTCTTGGAAATAATGGAATGCGATGCACCCGTATCAAATAAGACATGTGCATATTTGGAACAAATTTTTAATGTACCTTCCACCAATCCGCCTTCTTCTTCTGGTTCGGTCTCTTGGATCGCATGAAGACGCGCGTTCCTTGTCACTGGGCGTTTACCCTCACCGTCTTGGTCATTCATTAATGGACAATCGGGAATCCGATGTTCACGACTCCCACAACGGAGACATGCTCCTAATTTCCTCCAGCATTCTTCTGTTTTGTGACCAGCCTTGTCACAATGCTTGCATACTACGTTTGAAGGTGTAGTGGTGATAGAGAAAGGCTTGGATTTCTTGAACTTCTGATCTTGAGAGGAAGAACCTCCATTATTGGGCCTCTTCTTAAAGTTGGGTTTAAAAGAACCCGAACTTGTGACTTGCTCCTTTTTGTCTTTCCCACGGATCCTATCAGATAGTTCCGTGGCATCTTCAAGCAACTGAGCTCGGCGCACTATTTCAGTATAAACTTGAATATCCATAGGCGCCAGTTGAGTAATGTAGTGGGGCCTAAGCCCATTAAGAAATCTACGGGCTTTCATCTTTTCCGTGCTAATTAAATGCTTAGCATATCTAGACAGTCTAGAGAACTGTGCTTCATAATCAGCCACCGATAAAGATCTTTGCTTTAATGCGGTGAATTCGGCGGCCTTCTTTACCTGGACCCTATCCGAGAAATATTTGGCGTTGAAATATTCAACGAATTCTCCCCATGTAACTTGAGTTGGGTCAATTGTAGCTTCAATCGACTCCCACCAGCATCTAGCATCCTTTTCTAACTGGAAAGTAGCTAATAAGACTTTGTCCTGATCCGTGCATTGCATAACACGGAATATACGTTCAATCTCCCGAACCCAATGCTCGGCATCGTCTGGATCGGTCGATCCCATGAACTTCGGGGGATTCATATTCTTGAATGCTTGGTGTAAGCTTCCAGCTCGTGGAGCACCACCTTGTGCTACCTGTTGTAGCACTTGGGTCATCCCTTGAAGGGTACGCTGCATGTTGCGCCATTGAGCACGTTCGGCAGCCATTATCCTACAATTACAATAGCTATGTTAGTATTATAGCACTATGATCTTATAAAGGACTCATTGATCATTTAACCCTTGGTTCTACCCACTCTCACTTGGTTAAAGGTTTTGAAACCTATCCTTGGACTTGGGTTTCCTAGGAATTGAATACCTTAGGCTCTGATACCACAAAGACTGTCACGCCCCGAGCGCGGAAGATACCCGGAGATGCGCGACGTGTCTATATCAATCATGTCAATCAGAGTGGTCGTGTATTCGACACAAAGACAGAGATGCGCAAAATAGCAAGATAACCCAATCCTTTATTTCATAATGGATAGACTATTACAAATCCAATACTCTGTTTAACAAAAGGAAAAGAATACATATTTGACTCAAGAAACTATGGAAAAGACTAGACGACACTTGTAGAAGCTCTATCACTTTCACTCTTGACCATTCCCATCCGATTGACTTCCATCGTCGTCGGACTTACCTGAAAAGTAGAAAGGGACAAACGGAATGAGCGAACGCTCAGTAGGAAATTATATCTCAAGTACTAGCAAGGGGTTTAAGTAATTACATTTTTATGAATGCAATAAAGCTATGCATGCTCGCATAAAACGACAAGATAGAGAGAATGTAATATCAAGAAAATAAGATGAACTTAGTCATGAACTTCCAACAAGATGACAAGTATATTCAAGGTATTCAAGCAAGCACGTTTAACAAGTCATGTCA